>CM059333.1:11153079-11204354 GCA_030340685.1 Protosalanx chinensis
GACCCTCTCCCTGACCCTCGGGCCGGAGCCTTCAGCACAGACAGGAGATGTTACTGTAGGTCCGAACTAGAAGAAGAACCAAGCACTGCTGCACTTTACGTTGACAAACACGACACAGAGAGAGAGATAGAGAGATGTCATTGGCCTCGACCGGGAAGAGTTTTCGAGGGACGGCCTTCGGGAGAACTTGAAGGAGACGGACTTCCAATCCACCGATTCATCCCCCCCGACACAGCGCTAGGATGAGATGTTTATCCCTCTACGTTTCGTAAACTTTACTGCCTTTTTCTCTAGGAAACTAGAGATTAGGGAATATCCTGTCAGATTAGGCCTGACCGTTCTCTGTGTTCTCTGTTTGGAAGGAGCGTGGAGATGAGTGCTTCAGATTGGCTTCGATGCATCCTCTGACAGGTGCAGTCGAGGGGAGGTACGCACCATGGTCCCACTCTGATCCACTCTCTCCCCGGTGTCGCCCCCGTTACACGCAATTCCTACTGATCAGTGGACGTATGTGCAGATGTACACAGGTGTTCAGGGCTGGAAGCTCTGGTGGGGGGGCTCCATTCTGCAGCTGCTGTGGCTGTCGTTTTTACTGTTGCTCTGTTGGCAGCTATTGAACCACGATTCAGAACGCTGAGTTCACTGGTACGTTGGGCTCTCTAAGAGGTTCCACAACCCTTGACTAGAAGTACCTATGGCATTCTACTACTAAGAGGTATCATTTTTAGAGTATAACGTTGCACTCTTTTTTTCTTTCTTTTTTTGTTAAGGGAAAATTAAGCCAAGACTTCTAATATATATGGTCTTGTGCTGTTGAAATGAAGGTGGAACTTTTCCTTTTTCGGAGCTGGATGTCATAAGGAAAACGAATCCTTTCTGAATTTATAGGTCGACTGCATGCACTCTCAGATATTTTGTGTTTGACAGAGCAACATATTGGTACTGAAGAAGTTATCATTTCAGGTTAAAGGTTGTTGACTTTGATCTGTGAAAAAGTCAATTAAGTTATTCCGATGCCATGCCTTGCATCAATTTGCAGGGTTGGATTTTCATTAGAGGGAAGTACTGATTCGGAAAGACAGTGTACTATGACTCCATAATGGTGTAAGATACAGGAGGTAAAAGCCTAAATATGCTTGCATTATGGTTTTAGAAACAGCCATGATCCATTTAACCTAAATCTATAGTTTGGCCATATTCCGTATGACTGGATTCGAATTTGAATCCACTCATATCATATCAACTTACCAGTTATGATAGATACTACAGCTCTAAATTCATACAAATATTGACTTGAAAGTTGCTTTTGTATGTTTAAAATGGAAAGCTACTTTCTGTTGGTTTTTGTTTGACTATTTGGATTTCTGACTGAAGTCACCACATTTATTTTGTCACACTTGTAAAATATCGTAAAGGCCGTATCGGTTTCAGATCTGAAGACAAACTTTACACGGATGAGGACTGAGGAATCAGGATTCATACAGTACGTTCATCCCTGAATGGTCAGCAACAACATGTCTTCAACAACATGGCCAAGCTATAAGCTATGTTTGCTTTCAACATTTTTATACAATATGCAACATTGCTTCTTTGAAATAGACGGCACTTAGCAAACAACTTAAGGGCAAAATCCTCTCATGAAAAGTAAAGAAAGATATGAAGCGAAGACTTATTTTTTATAAGAAAAAAAAGAAAAAAAGAGTTCCAGATTCAATTTTACAGACGTTCAGTCCCTAAAGTGTGAATAGCATTGAGAATTGAGTTTGACATTTTTGGAAGCATTGCAGTGGTTTTATGCAATTAGATAGTCCTCTAGTTCTGTTCCAAAACACCCACGAATGGGATGTGCAGCTTGAAGCCCTGTACGAACACAGAGCATTTTACAAATGTGTTTTATTATGAAAGCTGGGCTATTTATGCCAATGAACTGTAATTAGTGTCTGTAGATTTGCACATCTGCTTGTGCTTTCAACATTAGACATCAAGCTTGGCGTTTGCCCGAACTTATTTGCGGAGACTGAACTCTGAGATGACCTCATACAATTATATTGACAATGTTTACATTTTATGAAGAAGTTTGATGAGTGTATGGATGGATATTTACTCAAGATCAGTGTGTTTACAGAAGTGGCTGATGCTACACGTAGAGGAAATACCACAGTCAGGATGTCCATCCATGTCATCAAAAACATTTTGATGGAGGCAGTGACTGGCTTTTTTCTTTTTAGTTTGTTTGTTCTTTATTGCACAGTGCAGTTGCACATTGTCACATCTTGGGACAGTATCAGACATCTTGCACAACTGTGATGTAAATACGCTTCATGTGCGACTAGTGGTATAAATCGTTTTTAAGATGAAAGGAAGGAGATGTTCATTGGCGTGAAGCTGTACAGAAATTGAATGTATCAATATTTTAGGATTTTAGGAAAACTTCTATGGGATGTAAAATTTTGGCTTTTGATGGAAAATATTTTTCATACTACTTGTAAATGCAGGTTAATGTCACAGATTCACCTGGTTACTAAATCAATGGGCTCGTTTCATCTGTGCTCTTGTGTTTTATGTTGTAAATAGGAGCAATATTAAGTAAAGTGCCAATGTTCTGTTAGTAAAGTCTTATTTCTGCTGTAACAACTGAAAAGTCAAGTGTTTTTCCTTTCTACTAATGAACACAGCCCCTTGTACAAATCCTGTGCAAACACAATTAATTAATGGTTGGATTTTTATGAACAGTGCTGTGGCCAATAAGGTGATGTACAGTATGTAGTATCCAGTTGGCCAGCAGGAAAATGAGTGTCGCTCACCTGGGATAAGAGGTGACTGAAAGAAAAAAGAATCTCTGCTTCCATCTAGTGTTGAATTATAGAACAGGCAACCTCCACAGCCTGGACAACCCCACTGCTCATCGAATGATGAAGGTAACAAGATATGGAAATGACTCTGAGGTACAGATTATCCAGCCATCCATCTAAAGACGAAATGTATTGTGTCAATGCACAATTCTCAACCTTTATAATGTTTTGAACTTCCTCGTTTATTCCACTAGGGGGCTCTCCAAGCAGTTCTGTGAATGCTGAAGGCGACCCTCAGGCCATGATAAGAAGCAGTGAAGTAATCAAACGTCTAAGAGGTTTACACTTGGTGAGAGCATCCATCTGTGTGCTGGATAACCTGCCTCAGCGCCTCACACTGTTGTGTTAACAGACTGTTAGGGACAGAGAAGGCCTCATCCATTCAAAGTCAAGGTGAACACAGCCAGAAGGACCATTTATGACTCTCATAAAGTATTTTGCTGTTGCTTCACTCCCACATCAAAGGCTGGGTATCATACCAGGGAGAGGCCACAGACATGGAGCCCGTCTGACAAGGCTAGAACACCGACAGCTTGCCTCGTCTCCCATAAACAGAGAATAACACCTTGGCTAACTGCAGCTCCCATCTGATGACATCTCAGAAGGTTCCAGAAACAGTAAAGGAGAATAAGGTAATCACCAGGGGACTAGACCTTCCCTCCAGTTAAGGACATGAGTCCATTAGAAGCTGTGTGTACAGTACACACACACACACACACACATATGGCACGTCCTACAGCACAGCCACCTGGTTCTAATGTGAGGTTACCATGGCAACAATTTGTTCTAAGCTATGGGCGTTCCCCAGCATTGTAATGCAAAAGCAATCCTAAACAGTCATATCTTGCCCTGTTAATCACATGCATTGAATTTGTGGTATGGATTACAGCAATTAGCCTATATTTAGACATGAACTTTACAATATTACAACTTTTAATCATCATACTATGTACATTAGGCCCATATAATTATAGATCTGAAGACTAGTACACACACAGCAAGTTTGTGTTCTTTATTTACCAAACGTATACATGTTTTGTGATAAGGAAAGCAGCAGATAATCTTATATTTTGGTGGTAGAGAAAGTGCACCGATAGGGAGGCTCACACACAAAGAGTCTGGATTGCAAATCACAGAGGAACATAAAAAATAGACTCCTTCCATTTCCAGGATTATGAATCGTGTACACACACTTACACGTACAATATAGTACACACTTTGATAGTTTAAAAATAAGTAACAAATGTGTAGTGGAAGACAATATAAAGGATTACAAATATAAAGGGCCCACCCCATAAGCAAAGTCATTACACTTCTTTCTGAAAATGGACGCACATTAAAATGTCATACTTCCAAAACACAGTGTACTGTATTTAGTGATTGTCTTTGTGACTGTAAGAAAAGGAGCACAGGTGGACGTTGGCGCTGCTGCGCAGTATAAAGGAGTCTGAATCAAGACGCCGTGTCTATAAGGCCCATCAAAGGGCAGCTAGGCGTAGAGTCCAAAGCACATTCAAGGCTAGTTTCTACCAATCAGATCGCTTCACTCTTCCTGGGGGAGATTTATAAAGAAATTGGCATCCTTGGTAGACAACTCCCACTACAGGCCCAGGGTATATTGAGGACCAGCTGTGTACAGGTGGAGGATCAAGCCTGTAGATCCATATGAATGCTAGTGCACTGTACACATTGTACTGACAGAACAATACCCATTCAAAAAAACAAGGAACTGGCATAGTTCCCTCCACTAACATAAAGAACACATCATATAAGAATGCGGTGGTGCCCGTCACACATTGGCAGTGAATAAGAGTGATTCTGTACAGATTGGTGCTAACGACAAGGCAAGGAGAATCAGCATGCGGTATCGGTAGGTTTGGCTCAGTCCGTTCAGCCCAGGCTGGTGTTTGGCATGGAGGCGGTGAAGCCGGGATCAGATCAGAGGATGACGCATTTTCGCTTCTTGTTCCTGCCGCTCGGCCCGTTTTTGTCCTTGTTCTCTGACATCTTCTTCTTTCGTACCTCGCGCATGAGATCAAAGAACACCTGTGCCAGAAGACAGGAGCTGAATTTAAATCACGTCAGGGTCACTACATTTACATTTAGTCATTTAACAGACGCTCTTATCCAGAGCGACTCACAGCGAGTACAGGGACATTTCCTCCAAGGCAAATAGCGTGAAGCGCCTGGCCCAAGGACACAACATCATGTCGGCATAGCCAGGGTTCGAACCAGGTACCATCTGATTACTAGCCCGACTCCCCAACCGCTCAGCCACATGACTCCCTGACTACCCATTACTCCACTACAGTGGAAATCTCGTCAAAAAGGCTCCAGCTGCACTACGTACTTAAGGGACATGCGATCAACATTAGATTTCATGCATAATTAAGAAGGTCGCTAATGGATCGTAACCTAAACTGGTCCCGGATGACCGTGTAGCGTACCTTGTCCACGTTGGCACGCGTCTTGGCAGAGGTCTCCACGTAAGGCACCCCCCACTCCTGCGCCTTGGTGGTCGCCTCCTCCACGCTCACCTTCCTGCGATCCTCCAGGTCGGACTTGTTCCCCACCACCACCAGAGGAATCATGCCTTCCTCCTTCACGCGGAGGATCTGCTCCCTGGACACACACACACACACAAACACACTGACATGACTCCCCAAATTGCTGATCACACACACACACCAATAGAACAAATGTTTCCCCATTTAAACAGCAACAAAAACCTAGGTTAGGGGTAACATTTTGACACTCACACACAACAGGGATGCACAACAGCATTCACCATTGCTACGTCTTTGGAATCAGATTCAGAAGTCAGATTCAGAATTCAGGGTTAGGGTTCAGAATTCAGAATGTGTGATATGAGGTGCGAAGAGGACCGTGGTGAAGCGAGAACCCGCATGAAAGGAAAGGGGAATCCCTGACCTGAATTCGGAAGTGGCGGTGAAGGACTCGTGCTCCGTGATGGAGAACACCAGCAGAAAACCTTCTCCACTCCTGAAGTAGTTATCTCTGATGGCAGCGTAGTCCTCCTGTCCCGCTGTGTCCAGGATGTCGATCTGGACCTCTTCCCCATCCAGAACCACCTTCTTCCTGTAGCTGTCTGCTTTGGTGGGCTCATAGTCCTCCACAAACTAGTAGAAGGACGAGGAGACAATCACTCCACGTTCAGAATGTGGAGATGCTATAATGTGCCAAGATAGCGTTACAGTAGACTTTCAAAACAGCCTGATAGTTTCAAAGTTAGTAGAACCAGCAGGGTTGGGAACAATATAGAAGCCTGCCATATAGAAGCCTGCTATATAGAAGCCTGCCATATAGAAGCCTGCCATATAGAAGCCTGCCATATAGAAGCCTGCTATATAGAAGCCTGCCATATAGAAGCCTGCCATATAGAAGCCTGCTATATAGAAGCCTGCCATATAGAAGCCTGCCATATAGAAGCCTGCCATATAGAAGCCTGCCATATAGAAGCCTGCCATATAGAAGCCTGCTATATAGAAGCCTGCCATATAGAAGCCTGCCATATAGAAGCCTGCTATATAGAAGCCTGCCATATAGAAGCCTGCCATATAGAAGCCTGCATTCTTAGATGAGAGCTAAGCACGTTGGCACTTCAGCGGTGGGTTTGTTATCGTCTCACCTCATCATACATGAACTGTAGCGTGAGGGCAGACTTGCCCACTCCTCCGCTGCCAACCATGATGACCTTGTGCAGAACCAAGGAGCTCTGGTTTTTACTCTTGTTGGCTGCCATCACGTCACTTAACACCAACCCAGAGGACTGTAGAGTACAAGCGCACAACCACACATTAAAGGCTTGCATACTTTAAGCTGCCCTCCAAGGGCAAAACTATGTGGGCATGATAACACAGTACTGAAGACACCCTATGCTTACACTGTCAGCAAATGCCTTGGAAATAAAGGACGTATTCTGACGGCCTTACACAGAGGCCGTTGTAACAACACGATGGTGTCATACAGTAGCAGTTGTGTATTTAATATATAGGTTACATATATTATATTATATATTATACATACATATATCGAAATAGTTTAAGTCTTATGCTGGGGTGCCAAAAAGAGGAACACTGAAAGCCAGGCAAAGTTTCAAACTGAAGAAACGATTTTTTATTTGAAATCTTATCCAAATCGCGACGTATACTTGGGGGTCATCTTGCAATCAAGGACCCAAAATCATCCGGTCTCAAAGCTGATAACTAATATTGATTTATTGATTTAATAGAAAATGTACTTTCTTCCTGCTTTTTTCTGTGCCCGCCTTGTACGTCACCGTGCAGCTCGGCTTGTGATTGGTTTTATGCAAAGTAGCTACGCTATAACCGAAGTTTCATTGGCTCTTGAGGCTGTCAATCAAGAACTCATGAGCGGTTTGTTTAACGGAGATAAAAAAGATAGTCACGATCAAAATATCCCACGACAAAGTAGCGATAACGTTGCGTGCAGGACCGTTCGTGCTCGTTATTTAGCTCACCTCGTAACGAGCTTGCCTTCTGTTGGTAAATCTGACATAAAATCAAACGCTGAAGTTTCAACAAGTGAGGTTTGAACTTTCACTGCCTCACCCACCCTTCTACAGAAGAATAGAGCTTTCCGAAGTCCTAAAGCCGAGCTTGGCCGGATGGGACGTCATATACAAAACAGGATATGATGTAGTCCATGTTTATTGGACCTATCAATTAAATATTTAAGCCTTTATGTATGAATTTCTCCATACAATGCATTTAAAATTTTAGGAAAAATGTAGTTATTCTTATTATTTTAATTTGTATATTCAATGATTTATTACCGTATTTCAGTAAATCATTCTATTATTAAAAACGCAGAGCTAACAAAATGTCCTGTGAAATTATACTAGTAATATAATTAAATAACTTGGAAGTTTTCTGGGTGGGGTTGCATACAAATTTCGATCCTCAAATGGACTGGGTCATCAAGATGTTACGCACGTAAAGGAGTTCATGAAACTGGACTGAAACTGAAATTAAACTTTATGGGGGCAAGACTTTTCGGAACCAAATAGTTAGGCAAAGACTAAAATATTCGAAAGAATAATAAATAAATGGCGAAACTTTGCAGTTGCAAATTTTAGAAGATGGGTGGCAGTATTTCATAACTTTCTATTCCATTCTCCGCGAATGCTGTTTTACGTACAGGCTCGGGTTCAGTATTAATACAGCATGCAGTCATCGATGCTGGATGCCTGCATACACTAAACCCAAAAGTCATTCGTTTTTTTGTTGGTTATAGTCCTTATAAAGTTTGTTTGGTGATTTGTTCGTGTTGAGACATGTTGATTTACTTACAGCAAGATTTTTGCTTGAAAAACGTTACATCATTGAAAATGTTTACCTAAAAACATGAAAAGAATCCTTTTCAACAAAAGAAATGTATATGCTTAATGTCCTGCCAACCTGAAATGCATAGAAAATGTAGACTTGAGGATTCTTCTTTTCAATATATATATATATATATATATATATATATATATATAAATGTTTTTCCACACGTAGTCTCAGACTTTGCCTATTTGCTCTTCATCCTATTTCCCCAGATGGGAGATGGTATTCTTTACTTCTAAGTAGCCTATAATCTCCTTCATACGAAGCATACGAGAGGGTCTAGTTGGAGGGACGTCCCACGTGGTTTCAACTTCTTGTATAAAAAGTTAGGGGCTCCAAGTGGAGATGACATGGTTACAGGTCCGTCTGATCATCACACCTCTTTGCGCTGCAGCACGGGGGCATTTTGACATTGGAAATAAGATCACTTGAGTCGTGTATTCGAGAGGAGCCAATATCAAACCTCTGAAGGACGCAGGCTGAATATAAAGGCACATAGAACTAAATGAAAACCTGGAGGCTGCGAATTCTAACATTAAATATTCGATCAACCATCCTGCTTTTTTCCCTTATATGGAATATCCTGACTTTTGTTCCTCAGCCATGGGTGCTTTCCTATTCGTTTAGTTTGACCTCGTCATTTTGCTTTCTAAATGTTGTTGAACATTGACTGCAGTTCAATGAAACCATGGCATGATATGCCAGGTATTGAACTAAAAAGAATTTGAGTGAAATATTGCTTGCGGTGTGATGATTGAGCTGAATTAGGCATACTTCAAAGACTGAAGTGTTAAGACTGGTGCAGCCAGTCACTCTGGCACTCAGACAAGCAAAACGGAATTGACTCCTTATGCGCCTCTGAAGTCATCGGAGTGACAGATATTGAGAATGACCAAAGACGAGATGAACGGAATTCTTCACACGAGAGGCTGCGAAAGGAATTATAATTGATCATTCCTTTCATAATGAGTCATAATTGAAAATATATTTATCACACGCATGGAGGACAAGCAAGCAACTGAGACATTTACAGATTGACCGGATATGACAACTTTGGCTTTTTAAAATATCGATTTGTTAAAATATCCTGGACCGAAGTAAACAACTTTGAAAGGACTCTATATATCTTACCTTGATAGTTTAAATAATTATTCCGCGCCGTGCTTGCAAATTTATAGTAGTCAAGAAAATGAGTAGCTGTGTCATTAAAGTGGCATTGTTTGTGGCTCTCTCCATAAACTGCACGGTAGCGCCCGGAACTGAGACCCACACTGTATCCCAGGATACCTGCACGTCTTGCGGCATCGGCCAGCCGGAAGAGTCGGGCCGGGTGGACATCGACTTTCTGGAGGCGGTAAAGAGGCACATCCTGAGCAGGTTACAGATGAAGGATAGACCCAACATCACCCATCCCATCCCGAAGGCGGCGATGGTGACCGCGCTTCGGAAACTTCACTCCGGGAAAGTGAGGGAGGACGGGAGGGTGGAGATCCCGAACCTGGACGGACACGCCACCAACAACGAGGTGGTCGAAGAGACCTCTGAGATCATCAGTTTTGCGGAGACAGGTGGGTAATGGATGTAACGTTTACTGGATGTTTAAAAAAACAGCCATGACAAAAACACACTGCAAAGCGCGTAAATCAATTCATCTGTTAAGTGAATTTACAGAACTGTCGTCATTCATCACGTTGTCGTTTTATAGTAGTTTTCCCGAGGATCACATTGTTGATTTAAAGTCTCCATTCTCATTTCGGGAGGGTTATCTTGAATTATAAAATGTTCCTTTATAATATGGGTATTGGTGTTACATTATCAAATTACCATGAATCTGGGTCAGGCATTTTTGTAAACTGCTACGACACACATTTAGAAATTACATGAAGACGGTCTTTGGTAAAAAAAATAATATTATATATCCTCCAATAAAAAAAGGAAGATCTATATCAATATGAAAAAATAATAATACCTGAATATGTTTACTATACCATCACTTTCTAATAGTGTTAGCAAAGGTTTTAGATTAAATTTGAATTTTACATTAAAGACCTTGGTTGGCCAGTAACATGCTGGGTGAGTCGTGTAGCAGTCCCTGTACCTCACCATGTCCCTGCCAGTTGGCAGTTTAAGCCATGGTATAGTGGCTGCCAGCTGGGCATGGCATTGGGACAAGCTCAAAGAACAAGTTACTCAGAGCTCCCCTAAAGGAGCCGGAAAATGATCAATGGTGCCACCTGCTTTGCCCACGTGTGTTCAACTGTTGCCTTTTCGAAGCACCAAAGCTTCTCTGTAACCCATGTTTTACAAAACAACATCGTTAGGGAAAAGCCACTGGATTTGCTTGCGAAAGCAAAAACAGGCTGGAGACAACTTTGCTTTGCAGACAATCCGACCCTTGCAAGACAAACAATCTTCAAAATTTAACACCCCCTCCCCCTCCCCCCCAGCCCCCACCGTTGAATATTACTGGTCTGAATGGTCAACCTCTGTATGCACCTCTAGTTCCTCAGCTCCTTTGGGAGGGGGGTGGGGGGAAGGGAGGCAGGGAGAGGAGGCAGGCAGGGAGGGAGGGAGGGAGGGAGGGAAGGGAGAGGGAGGGAGGGGAGACGGGGTACATGGCCACGGGCATGAGAAAGCAGTATGTAAAGAACATCACATGGGTCTCCATGAATGAGTTTCTTCAGCATAAGGTCAGTGCTTTGTGTCAGAGCCATGCATGCTGAATGTAGATTGGAATGGGAAACTCCCTGTCCCTCCTGCCTATTAGAATTCAGGATGTGTTGAGGGCTCCTGCATGTAATGCAGGGAGACCAGGGTCCTTCATTGATCCTGGACTCCATTCCTGGACCTCGTCTCAGCTGTGTAGGTGACAGAGACTGCACAGTGGCCCCCGATGAAAGGAGACAGAATGAAAGGATGGCAGATGCACAAAAGGCAAATCAGGGCTTTTATCAATTGAGCATCCAGTTCACCTTTTTGCCCGAGGACTTGCATCAATTTTGTGCCCACGCCGGTCAAACCCCATAAGGACACTGTGGCTCGGTGTGCTGGCGTTCACTCTATTAGGTGGCTCTGGTTGTCTCAAAGCCACATGATGTCTCCTGCCTCGCCAAACCAAAGATAATGTTTTAATGAGTTTCAGAGCAGACAGGTTGTGCCCCTCCCCCCCCCCACCCTCACTCCCCTCCAAACGTTAATATCACAGATTAATGTCTCAATGGGTGTTTATTTTATTTATTTATTTTGTTTGAGGGGGGGGGGGGGTGGTTCTTGACAGCGTTAGAGCAGTGTGTGGTAGAGCAGTGTGTGGTAGAGCAGTGTGTAGTAGAGCAGTGTGTGGTAGAGCAGTGTGTGGTAGAGCAGTGTGTGGTAGAGCAGTGTGTAGTAGAGCAGTGTGTGGTAGAGCAGTGTGTAGTAGAGCAGTGTGTGGTAGAGCAGTGTGTGGTAGAGCAGTGTGTGGTAGAGCAGTGTGTGGTAGAGCAGTGTGTGGTAGAGCAGTGTGTAGTAGAGCAGTGTGTGGTAGAGCAGTGTGTGGTAGAGCAGTGTGTGGTAGAGCAGTGTGTAGTAGAGCAGTGTGTAGTAGAGCAGTGTGTGGTAGAGCAGTGTGTGGTAGAGCAGTGTGTGGTAGAGCAGTGTGTGGTAGAGCAGTGTGTGGTAGAGCAGTGTGTGGTTGAGCAGTGTGTAGTAGAGCAGTGTGTGGTAGAGCAGTGTGTGGTAGAGCAGTGTGTGGTAGAGCAGTGTGTGGTAGAGCAGTGTGTGGTTGAGCAGTGTGTAGTAGAGCAGTGTGTGGTAGAGCAGTGTGTAGTAGAGCAGTGTGTGGTAGAGCAGTGTGTGGTAGAGCAGTGTGTAGTAGAGCAGTGTGTGGTAGAGCAGTGTGTGGTAGAGCAGTGTGTGGTAGAGCAGTGTGTGGTAGAGCAGTGTGTGGTAGAGCAGTGTGTAGTAGAGCAGTGTGTGGTAGAGCAGTGTGTGGTAGAGCAGTGTGTGGTAGAGCAGTGTGTGGTTGAGCAGTGTGTGGTAGAGCAGTGTGTGGTAGAGCAGTGTGTGGTTGAGCAGTGTGTAGTAGAGCAGTGTGTGGTAGAGCAGTGTGTAGTAGAGCAGTGTGTGGTAGAGCAGTGTGTGGTAGAGCAGTGTGTGGTAGAGCAGTGTGTGGTAGAGCAGTGTGTGGTTGAGCAGTGTGTAGTAGAGCAGTGTGTGGTAGAGCAGTGTGTGGTAGAGCAGTGTGTGGTAGAGCAGTGTGTGGTAGAGCAGTGTGTGGTTGAGCAGTGTGTGGTAGAGCAGTGTGTGGTAGAGCAGTGTGTGGTTGAGCAGTGTGTAGTAGAGCAGTGTGTGGTAGAGCAGTGTGTAGTAGAGCAGTGTGTGGTAGAGCAGTGTGTAGTAGAGCAGTGTGTGGTAGAGCAGTGTGTGGTAGAGCAGTGTGTGGTAGAGCAGTGTGTAGTAGAGCAGTGTGTAGTAGAGCAGTGTGTGGTAGAGCAGTGTGTGGTAGAGCAGTGTGTGGTAGAGCAGTGTGTGGTAGAGCAGTGTGTGGTAGAGCAGTGTGTGGTAGAGCAGTGTGTAGTAGAGCAGTGTGTGGTAGAGCAGTGTGTGGTAGAGCAGTGTGTGGTAGAGCAGTGTGTGGTAGAGCAGTGTGTAGTAGAGCAGTGTGTGGTCCACTTACAGCTAAGCTGTGGCGCGTTAACGCAGAGCTTACCTAAATGCATGTGCCGCGCGGTGAAGGGTCTGCAGGTGAAGACTCGCTCCTGTTATTGTTTTTTCAGCAGATAGGCCTGCAAAGGAACGTTGCCTAGCGGTGGGACTCCATGTTTTTCCCTTCAGTTACTTGACAACCGTACTTCAGTTGGCTCAGTTAGATTTCAGGTGTGAGCCTGCTGTTTCTGCTGCTCCAGCAAGCATGTTACGTTTCCAGGAGACAGGTAGCAGGTTTTAGGAACCCAGCCTGTAGGGCTTTTTCTTTTAATTTCCCTTTTTACTTCACACTATTGTTTATGTTTCAGGGATAATTGAACTTGTCAGATAATTACTTCACATGATTCATTATAAATGATATGTTAATTATGTTTTTGGTGTTCCTATATAACCAAAAATGTGCTCGATGACAACTATGAAAATCATACATGGACTTGAATTGGATGGTTGTTACCAATACCACATACTAGACCACAGAGCTGTGTTTCTGGGGTGATAGTTGGGAGGGCTTGTGTCATGTAAATGTCTCCTTTTTTTTGCTTCATCATTCTTTTCCTGTGATGCCACAGCAGCGCTCTCAATGTCTGGCGGTTAGCATGCGTTGTTACTTTACATCACAGGGTGCACATTGTGTTACCAGTTAGGCTCAGTAAGCTCTGGTTTTCAGCAGCATTCACAGCAAAGCCTTTGAAGCTTTGTGCTTGGGCTCTTCTAAGTTCCCTTCTCATATCCAGGCTGAATCGAGGCCAAGTGGGCCTGATCCCAGCGTTGCGCTGTCTCTTTGGGAGTCGGGATGGGACAAAGTGAAGGCCGGGTGGCTTCCTAAAAGCTGTCCCCCAGTTTACACGGTTTTCTCTCAATCCTTTTGGGAACCATTCGGAAGCAGCAGTTCATGTCCCTGCATCATCCGTTTGCTGGGGGTGACAGCCAAACCCACTGTGACCTCTCTTACCATGGTAACTGTCGGTCTCAATTTTAAACCAGTATGTTGAAATGTTCCCAGTTCTGTTCATCCGTTATCGGTCCATCCCTGTGCACACTGGGAGATGGCAGACCCCAGGCTAGCCTTGGTATTTATCAAGAGGGTTATTCATCTGCATGGTTCTTCTTCTCTTTCTGCCTTTCAAGATGTCTGTTAAACCATGTATTCAACTGCTCTTCAGCTGTCCTAACCTAGTCTCTCTTTTTTTTGTCTGTGCCTTCTTCAGATGAGCTGGTGTCTTCAAAGTCCAGCCTCTTCTTCTTGATCTCCAATGAGGGGAACCAGCACCTGCAGGTGACCCAGGCGAACCTGTGGCTCTACTTCAAGCTACTACCGCCTCCCTTGGACCGGGGCTCCACCAGACGAAAGGTGACCGTCAAGATCTACTACCAGGAGCCTGGCCTGGGCAGCAAGTGGAACCTGGTGGAGAAGAGGGTGGAGCTGAAGCGCAGCGGCTGGCACACCTTCCCCCTGACGGAGGCCATCCAGATGGTGTTCGAGAAGGGCGACCGTCGGCAGAACCTGGACGTGCGCTGCGAGGGCTGCGAGGAACTGGCCGTGCTGCCCATCCTGCTCAACCAGAACGACGAGTCCCACCGGCCCTTCATGGTGGTCCATGCCAGGCAGTCCGACAACAAGCACCGCATCCGCAAGCGTGGCCTGGAGTGTGACGGCAGCAACAGCCTGTGCTGCAGACAGCAGTTCTACATTGACTTCCGCCTTATCGGCTGGAACGACTGGATCATCGCCCCGTCGGGCTACTTTGGGAACTACTGCGAGGGGAACTGCCCCGCCTACATGGCGGGGGTTCCAGGTTCAGCCTCGTCCTTCCACACAGCGGTGGTCAACCAGTACCGCATGAGGGGCATGAGCCCCGGGTCCATGAACTCCTGCTGCATTCCCACCAAGCTCAGCACCATGTCCATGCTCTACTTCGATGACGAGTACAACATCGTCAAGAGAGACGTGCCCAATATGATTGTGGAGGAGTGTGGCTGTGCTTGAGCCTCTGTTCTAAGTGGACTTAGCGACCTTTGTAAACAGAAAAAAAAACAGAAACAATATTACAAAATAATTATAGAAACAAAGTAATATTTATGGACTATTATAAGCATACGCACATGCAGACACAACCTCATTCACACATATCTACACACTCTCACATATGTCTGCACAAACACCTGTATATATATTTATGTTTGTTCATTTTCTCTGGTAGAAAGCCTTTATTATTTCTGCCATTGTGTAATTCAATCCCATTTTGTAAAAATATGTTCGCAAAAGTCATTTTGGTTTCTGTTTCAAAGGGATTTGAACAAAATGGTTCCAAGGTTGCTGTTTCTATTCTGGAAATGGAAAGTTCTCCACTCTGAGGAAAGTGGATAAAGACGTTTTAATGGAGAGCTTATATTCCAAACATTTCATGAACGTATCTCTACAAAGCCCTAGTGAAAGCACTGAAGCCTCTTGTCCACCACAACATCACAACATCAGCACTTCCAGCCAGGAATACACCTTGTTGACTTGCAACCACACAGCTGTCCATTATTACCAACAAAATCTGAATCAAGCCTCTAGAAATACAGAAAAACTGAATTGCAGGTGAATTCATTTGGACGAATTAATCTCCGTATCAAAAAATGATTCGGACAAATTTCCATCAGCATCTGCTAAAGCTGCCACCAAAACATGAGTCAGTCTCCCTAACCTGAGCTTACATGTCACCACTACATCCAGCTCTCTTTTGATTCCCTTCTGGTATCTTCCACAGGTCGAACCCTCTAGTATGTTCATCCCTCTCATTTCAGTCAGCAAAGTAACGACTTGCCATATTGCTCAGTTTAGTCATGGGGCAGCTTAGCACTTCCTAATGCACATTTGATAGCACTTGCAGATTGAAATGCCTTTAAAGAGTGGTGCACCTACCCATGCTCACAATCCTTTAAAAAAATAAGTGCCGCATGAGCTATGCAATGTATAGTATTGACCCACACCAGACAAACTGAACTTTAGTTCTAGTTATAAACTATCATCAATACTTGAAATGTAATCTTCTGCTTATTCTTCAAAGCTAAAGATTGTTACAATTTTTGCACTGAAAAGTTGCGTGATTAGTAAAAAAAAAAAAAAAAAAAAAAAAAATGCCATTGAAAAGTTATTTTTATAGATGCAAATTGAGTGCTGTTCAAATGTATTATACCTAATCATGGAACCAAAGAGGCCAAGATTTTGAGCTATTGTAAGATGGCAATGCCATCATATTATTTTGTAAATTACTTGTGACCATATAAGAGGCCTAAACACTGTATCAGGGTACAATATTATGGACTCCATATTCAGATCAATCTCTTTTCTATTTTGTACCTATAGAAAAAATGGAATATTTCATATTTTTTCATCAACTTATAATACACCTAGGTTTTCTAGTCCTTGTTCCAGAATCATTTAGAATCAACTACATGACTCTATGTACAGCTGATGTAAGATATGAATATGCTTTTAAAATATTTTGTTCTTTGTAACTGTTGAGAAATAAATTTCTTATTCTCCATTACCTAATTCCCTCTTGGTTTTTGTTTTGAGAAAGCTACAGCACATTCTACATTTTTTTTTAAACGATTAAAGAAAATCTCAATAGTTTGAGAAGCTCTCCAGCTCCTTCAGATGGTAAACAGGTGATTATTCATCCCCACAGAGTCTTAAGCAGGGCTAATTAGGGCAGAGTGAATCCGGGAAGGGCTTCAGGGGTCAAGTGGCATGTCCCAGGTCACACTCTCAGTGATTGGGAAACAGAAGCAATTATCTACAGCCTGCGCAGCATTAGCAGATAACATCAGATTAGGTTTCTCTGCAGGCCTTGTTTGTTTAGAAACGCGCTGTTGTTTAAGACAACATCGCTGAGTGTCACTGTGAGTGTGACGAAGGAAGAAATCCCTCCTGCATCGCTCAGGTCAGACAGGACAGAACAGCACAGCTCAGGAACATACCAACACACCATTCTGAACCATCAAAATACAGGTCGACGTGTCTCCAACATCCATCACAGGTATAATTGCCTCAAATGTATCCATTAGTGTCTGCCAAGGCAATGAAAACGTGTTTGTCAGCTGTGTGAAATGATATGCTTTAGAGAAAAACAGTCCATCCTAATCTGGCAGTGAAGGAATGAGTCAACTCTCTCATCTGGTGTTAGTGTGGAATGAGAGAGAGAGAGGCTGGAGGCTGGTTGAGAGGAATAGAGTGAGATGGGTGGAGATTTCCTGAGTTCCTGGCAGTAAGTAGTTGTTAGTGTTGTGAGCAGCAGGGCCAGGGGCCTGTGGAGTGTGCCCAGGTGACAGACGAAGCTGTTTTATCACGTACAGGAACACACGAAGAAGACCCACCTCAGCTCCAGGAATGTTAATGACACAACAGAAGCCCCCGGGGACCCGTGGGGATCCTAACGCAATTCAACATCATGTTACAGATGCAGGCAGACTGACAGTGTGGTGGTTTGACAGCCTGATCAAACTCATGGAGCAGCTAGCTATAAGACCAAGTGACATTTAATGTTGATTTATGGAGAGTCGGTCCAATTTTTTGGAGCTCGAGAAGATCGTAAATTCAGAGAGGCCTAAAGGGAAATTCTTAAAAAAAAAAAAAAAAAAATTAATGTCTGACAAAGATCTGTTCACTATCCCAGTGAGAACTTGACAACTCCAAATATTGTGAACGTTCTGTCATTTTCTGTACATGGCATCCTTCTTATGATATCAGCAGAAAAGTTCCAACATTTTAAATGAACTAATTTGCTGGTTTGGACAAGAATCTAAAGCAAAACCCAGCTAACGTCAAGAAAAACTCTCAGAGCAGCAACACACATTTCTGAACACAGTCACCCTGTCTGGCCTGAGAAACTTCAGGCTACTTCAAATGGGATTGATTGGAAGGTACAAAAAGCAATCACCTTTCTGTCAAGTGAAGTGCCTGAGTGACAAGCCTGAGTGACAAGCCGGCTCTACTGAAAGCCACAAAAAAGTATTTCTGTCTAGGTCCATATATGATTAGGGCCTGCTGATGAGGGAGGTGTATGGGGGGGGGGGGGCAAGAGTAGAGAGCAACAATAGCAGAGTCACTACTTGACAGAGAGGGGAATTCCAATCAAGACGCCCAGATGCATTGTTCGATCCTAACAGAGGTCACTCTCTAGCTAATCCGAAAAATTCCCATCCCTGCTCCCTCATCATCCCTGCACTTCATTTGACTCCCAAACACTTCGACTTCGCAGCTTTTGACAAAAGCACGGACGTAAGCGATTAAACTGACAAGGTGAAACATAGTTCCTTCGTTTTATTCAACCCCCGATGTACACAATGGAAAGAACACGGTTAAATACCAGTTCGATTTAATGTGGCCATTTTATTGAGCCAAAAGGGTAAACAAGAGCACACATGTTTAAAACCCAGCGCATCACGCTGACACATCATCAAAAGTTAAACTTTAAGCAATAGGAACCAGATCCTGTTTAAAAGGGCGTAACCGCGTTCTGCCTCGCGTACTTCAGAGTTTATTGAGGAGAATGACAGGAATGTTCCACTTGAGTTTTCAAAATAATGTACAAATCGAGCTAGTTCATCCCTGACATCAACAAACCCACTATTGCATCAAAACCCAACCAAAATGTTAAAACCGCACACATTTTTCCAAGTTTCATCATTCAAAAAGGATACAAGCTAATAACTGTTCCCAGATAATGTGACCTTTTCAACCGAACAGAAATTATTCCACTGAGGCCTCACACAACGGAACATTTCTTAGTTATGGTGTCATTACAACCACAACACATCGCCGACATAGCCTCAGGAATACCTATGTTGGTACTGACTACCATACAAAGTGGCTTTGATAAAAACACACGTAACATACTCCCTGTGGGGATTCATGTTTGATGATGGAGTTGTTATTCATAGCTTCCCTCCATCATCCCTCCTTGTTCTGGTCAGGCAGCATCAACATGGCTCTCCAGCGAGACACCAGACATTCATTCCACTTGATTGCAACCCAGGTCCCTGGACAAGGAACGCCAGACAGGCAGCCATGCCTCTCAGCTAGCCCGCTCCAAACACTCAGCAGGGGGATGCTTATGGAGGAGCTTGGTACGATAAGGACAGGATGAGTCATAGCTAATGATGTCTTCACCCTTCTGAAAATAACCTGAGAGTCCGGAACCCAAAACAGCCCCCACTAGGACACGTGTTTGCAGAGTGCACATGGGCTGATTACATTTGTAACATTTTGGGGAAAAAAAGTCTTTGTCTTCTGACCTGAGAGCCTGAGAATGATAGTTGACTTTAAGGCAAATCCAGTACAGCTTTATATAGTTGATCATAATGACGATACAAATCATAATGACATTCCAATAATAATAATAATAATCCTAATTTGAAACCTCAATAACCATCCAAAAGATGTTTAGTGATGCTTGGTGAGATGGGACCAGGTACTCAGCTAGGACCACCAACTAATACTGAATGAGTTTGTGGACTGTCCCAATGCTGGTACCATCATGAAATACGGTTCATGAAACAGAACAGTCAACTCCAGGGAATCCGACCATGTCCTTTTCCTTTTCAGAACAAGTTGGGTACATTGTGCAGCTAAACGGTCCAGATGGTGTGCTGCTACTGTAGGACCGCTGAGGCCAACTGACCCGCACTGGGCGCCGTTGAGCAGCAGAGCAGCGTCTTCCTCTCATGAATATTCATACGGGGACGCTTGTTGGGAGGGAAGATCGCCCCGGCTCATTAGAATATTCATATCGCCCGGACCTCATGAGAATGACGTCTAAGCAGGCTGATGAATATTCATGGGAACCGTCCAAAAATTGGGGAGGAGGATCAGTACAGTGAACATCTTCTCCCCAAGCTGATCAACACCCTTAATAATGAGAGGTATTCAAACACGGAAAGAAGCAGGCATTGTTTCTGTGTGTTTTTTTTTGCCTGATTAAAGAACATGCTGATCCCCTTTTCTAGGTCACAAAGAAGCATACCGAGAACGTGGTCACAAGGTTGGGGAGGACAACTTGCTGCTTGACAAAACATGAATAGGAAAATCATCGCTCCGATTATCCCAGTTTAGTGAACCAATGTTGAAAGCCATTAACCATCATTTGGCATAACTGACCAAATTTGTTACTTTTTCCAACCGTTTTTTTTTTTAAGTTACTGCTGTCAAACACAGTACGGAAGCTAAACTAGGCCAGAATATGTTAAAATAGAAGACAGTGGGTCACACTTTTCACAGAAGCCTTTAGGTAGCCATTGTTACACACGCACACACACGCACACAAAAGGCTCAGTCTAAATAATTTACAGTGATTGAAAGGGGAGAAAAGCTGCAAACATTAAAGTCCTCCAAATCAAAATCAGGTCACATGCCTCCAGGCCTACATTGTTATTATTTGGGTATGAAGTATGTAGTGTTGCATCTGTCATGGTTCTTCAGAGCACTCCTCCACTTCTCCCTGAGCTCGGGGGCTGGAGACATTTATTCACAGCCTTGAGGTTGAACAGGTCTCTACAGGTTCCTCTGCGAAGCGTCGCGAAGGGTTAAACTTTCAGAAGAACGCATTTTCTTTCCTCTTCTCACTTTCTTCTTTTTTTCTTCTTCTCCCTTCTCCTTCTGATTCGCTCTTTTTCTAGGGTGCGAGGGTCCCTGCGCTGCTACTGGCTGCAGAGGCGGCTGCCTCTCTAGGGCACATACTTCTGGGACATATTCACTGAGTCTCATTAGTTCCAGAGATTTGGGGCCCTCGGGGGTGGCTCCTGTGCACATGTGTGGAGAGCGTGGTTCCCATTGTACGCCTCAGCCTGATTGAGCTGCTGATTGCCTTAACATTAAGGCGCTGCAATTCCTATGTCATGCAGAGCCATGCCTGATGCCATGCGTAATATATGGGCAGTGCTGGGAAAGCAACTCAACGCACGCACGCAACTGGGGAAAAGACCTTCAGTCCTTAAGACCTGAAATATTCGATGATTGATGCTGGTCTGTTAATTGCAAGAAACATGCAGCCGCTAACTCTACGCTACGTCACATGTGTTGACTATGTTATGGATCAACAAAAGACTCCCCTGCTATTTAGAGGTCAAAGCCTCACAGTTCACTAATCTCTTGGTATGAGTGACTTCATCAGCTGAGAAGGCAGACTCCAAAATACTGTACTTTGCCTAGGGTATAATTAAGAGGCTTAGATAAACTTGTGAGCGAGACTTCGCAAATGCTATTATCAACTTAAGTGATTTCATTTTCTAATATTTGAAAGCATACTTACGATATGCAAGGTCATGTCGAATCAGCTGAATAGGCCTTTATGCAAACAGCGTCACGGAGGACATAACTTCTCTTATATACGCAACCTAAACCCTCGAAGAAAACATGGAAAAACTCACAGGAAAACTGAAGACATCTTTCAAGGAGCGAATCAGCGAGGGATCCCCTCCACCAGGGTCATTAGGTGAGACGGAGTGCTACAGCCATGTACTAAAATACAGGCAAAACATGTGAAACATAGATAATAAAAGTTCTGAAAAGTTCTTAGTTGACCATTAAAAGATCCCTAAAAGATTATGACAAGGATTATTTTGTCTTGACTCACAAGAGTGTGCTATGCTGTAGGTTGCTTTGAACCGAGCAGCACGCACTCCTCTATCAACAGCAGCCACAGTGGATGTGTGAAGAAATCTTCGAGAGAAAATAAAAGAAATTCCTTCGGTTTGAGGGATGATTAAAATAAATGAGTCGCAGTTTTGTTTGTGCGGCTTGAAATAGTCGCTTGGCAATCCATTCGATCATCCTCTGGCACAAAGCCGTCTTATGTTAGACGTATTCACGTTGATAATTGCTTTCAAAGGTGGCCAAACACGTCTCATGCAACATATCGCTAATATAACCTCCATTCTATTGCTCCCTTCTAATTACCAATTGACTCAGTAATTGCACGTGATAACACAGGCAAAATAAAGAGAGCGTCACACCATTCTCCAGAAAAGATGGCAACCATTCAAGAAGCCCGCTAGTTGAGGAGTTGCTGCTAATCTGTTCCAATTCACGATTCATTACTGGTTTCAAAACCCGGCTCAATGAATGACATCACTCTCAGTTTGTGTTCATACAAACCTTGGCCAGGCTGAGATCTCAGTTGAGGGAACTTGAACAAATATTGGCAGGGGCCTGAGAAACGAAGGCTGTCTCTGTCTCAGGGGGGAGACAGGCCTGCTCACTCGCTCCCCCACACTTTCGTAATTCAGATGGTTTTGCTATTTAGACTGATCAGCATTGAGGCCTAATAAATGGCAAATGTGTGTGTGTGTGTGTGTGTGTGTCTGTGTGTGCATGCGGCGTGTGCATGTGTGTGTGAGAGAGAGTGTTTGTTTTTCAGGGGGGCTGATAAGAATCATGTGGCCTGTTTCTGGTGTGTCTCCAGGAACACAATTGAGAGATTTGTAGGGGGCCCCGGGGGCCCCTGGCCCCCCACGGGGCCAGAACAGAGTGGCTGCAGTCAGCGTGCTCGACAGGCAGGGCCCTAACACACTGAGCCACTGTCTTTCCCCTAGGCTCCGTCTATCACTCTCAGCACAGCCAAACACTGTCCATCACAGGCCTGCTTCCAAACCAGCGGGTAGGATGAGAGCTTTCATACTCAGAGATAGAGTGAAAGAGAGTCTGAGAGAGAGAGAGAGAGAGCAAGAGTGAGAGAGAGAGATATATATATATATAGAGAGAGAGAGAGAGAGATAGAGAGAGAGAGAGAGAGCGAGAGAGAGAGAGAGAGAGAGAGAGAGAGAGAGAGAGCGAGAGAGAGAGAGAGCGAGAGAGAGAGCGAGAGAGAGAGAGAGCGAGGGAAAGAGAACATCACCAGCACTGGATCTCCTGTCCAATCTTTACTCAGTCCTGAACATATGTTGTGTGTCAGAAAACATATTCATAACTTGCAGAGCCAAATGAAGAAGTAGAAGAAAAAAACACCACTAGGAAACATGTCACCTATTCAAATATGAACGGCTTTAACCGCAGCACGGAACATGCATAGCAAAGCAGAGCTATGAAACAGCCCAAAGATCTCCCCGGGTAAAAACAAAAACACTTTGGACAGATGTCATGCTAGGAAAATAAATCATCATCAGAATCCGCCTGGCTGATTGTATTGAAAGAATGGGTTTCTCTCTCCCAGCCTTCTAATCAGTTCTAGAAGGATGGAAACCAGCTGCATGGCTGATATGAAAGGGCTCGCTTCATGAGAGAACAGGTGAGAAGCCTCCCTCGTGACTTTGATGAGATGGAGGGGTGGGGGTGGGGGGGGACTTCTAAACAAAATACAAGTGGCTTCAGAACGTTCTCGTGGCAAGAATGAAATATCACTGAGAAACACAGGGTAATTGTAAGTGTTTTGGACGACCTAGGAAACCCCACGACTCCCTGAATCTGTACAGAGTACAACCTGCCCACCTATGAATAAGTATGCATCCCCTCTTGTGTTTAGAAGAGTTTCTATTATTTACACAATGAAAGCAGTTGAAGAAAAAGCAGCAGTCACATAACTCAAACTGAAAGCATAACCCAGTTGTAACTTACATAAGCAATCGGCCTATGGTGATTATACTGAATACACAGCATTAGGTGGATGACTTAGGAGGGAGGGTGGCCTCAACTGAGCTGTAACCAAATTGACTTGGAAGGCCGAAAGAGAGAATTGGACTGGTGGTGGGCTGGATTCCTAGTGCACATCGTGAAGGCCAAAGTTTAGAAGCCGTCTGTGCTGAGAATACCAAGCGAGCGACTCTCCGCTGTCGGGACAATGGGGGACTGGGTCGACTACTGCGCCCACTTCACTCCCCCAAAGAGCAGGAGGGAAAGTGCTTCCCTCTCCCCTGACAGACGCCACGGAACAAAAATCACCCCGCAAATCACTGGAAGTCCTCGGAGACCTTCCACCTGCACCGACCTGGGGAGGTGTAAAGAGGAGCCACCTGGAGAGGGAAGAGACTAACCAGGCGAGGCCAGAGGTTTGGAGGTTAGCAGGTGAAGCTAGTTCAGGACGACAGCTCTGAGATCAGGCGGCCATGTTGTCCCTGCTCCGGTCCACGAGTCCCGTGATGAATCTGCCAGTCATTAGGAGCTGCTGCTGAAACCTGATCCTTTCACTGCAAACTTTTTTTGTTGTTTCTGGACTCGCTGCTGAATTCAAGGGAGAATATATTAGCATACTAAATACTTACTATGCCCAGTCTGCATTATCAGAAACCAGTCTGTCCTTCTCGAATACTCGAAAAGGCTCAGGAATTCTTCATTTTCAGCTCACTTTCCTCATCTGCTCCAGGTCAAACACTCAAAGACTAAATCATTTGACATTGGGACCATTGTAACAGAAATCAGGACAAATTCTAGCAAAGTGTTTTGTGTGTTTTGAAGAGAGGGACAGAGAGACAGCGAGAGACAGAGAGAGACAGACAGACACATGATAAATATAAATATAGCGGGATAAATCCATGATTAGCATGTGCACATAGATGCTTACCCCCTAAAAGGAAAAGGGAGGGTTCATTTCAAAGAGAAGTGCAGCACACCAAAAGCCATTTTGCCTCCTTTGTTTCAGCTAAGCAGCTGTCATTTGCTGAACATTCTGCATTTTGCATTCTTCTATGCTAATTTTTGCAAGGACAATTTTTTGACAATAAGCACTCAGGCAACTAACAGAAAGCCTTTTATGGCACAGACCCCAGGGTGCTCTAAGCTGTGCCAAACCAAACAATGGCTTACTGCTCCAACTGAGACCGTCTCAGACCTCAATAAAGCATGAAGTTCACAGCACACTGCCTCCAGTCCGTACACTCAGCACCTGGTCCAACTCCCTCTGGCAATTAATCAAGATATCAATCAATATTGACAAAACCAGACTAGGAGAATCCCTTGAAGATGAGTTATTGGTAAAAATTCAGAGCTGATTTACTACTTAAAACTAATTGTGGCGTGTGCAATGGGTGGGAGATCCTTGTCCCTGAATTTTTGGCAAGGTTATTTGGGATTCTTTAGATATTGAACCCACGCAACAAATTAGCACATTTAATTCCGCACCGATTAGTCTAACAGCTATAAGCAAGCTGCTGATTGGGTTCTTTGTTTCAGACTGCAGTTTCCCCACTGCGGGACAAGTAACGGATTATCTTATCTCATTTGGTTTCCATGCATTTAGGCTAGGAATCGTTTACAATGCACGGGGTGTAGGTGTGCGGGCGGGTACATGTCTTGTGGGTCTAATGTGAGTGTTAGTGAGGGTTAAGTATTGTTCCATAGACTAGATGCCAGATGTCATGATTTATGACACAGTTTACAGTTCCCTTTCAGTAACCCCCCCCCCCCCCGAAACTAGATATCAGGATGGCAGAGCCCCAAAAATGAACTGAATTAGCTCACTCAAGCACTTGAAGCGCGCGTGTGTGTGTGTGAGCGCGTTGGGAGTGTGGACGCACAGATGTTCATTCGCGAGTGCGTAATGTGTGTGCGCGTGAGCACATACGTGTGTGTGTGTGTGTGTGAGCGCACACTGCCGTGCATGACTCGGGGGGTGTGTGGGTGTGTGTGGGTGTGTGTGGGTGGGTTATGTTTGACTTCATTGTGTTCCTTGAATTATTCCACTCTGTTGCCTAGGGCGACCGCTCTCCCTGGACAAGCAAAGTCAACTAAAATTGGGTTATTGAAGACCTCCGGCAGAACAGGCGGCCACCAGAAGTCCAAAATAAAGCGGCAGCTCTCCTCCCCAAAATAGAATAGAACCGTCAGCTTGAAATCAGGTTACATCGTGAAAAACTTCTCAAGGTTTTTTACTGACTTCTTAGAAATGTCTGCTTACTTGACTGCTCTGACCCACGTGAACCTTGCCATTAGTCAGCGACGGCAGGGGCGGGGGGGGGGGGGGGGGGGGGTGGCACGTCAAGACCAGGGGTGATACCATTTTCAAATCAACAAACAATTGTGAAAAGAAAATGTTTTAGAGGTCACTCTGTGACCCTGAGGGCTAAGCAACGTTCATTGTAAATAGTACAAGGAGATCATTCCTAGAGTCCTCTAAGAAATATCATGACTAAAGTAGAACAACGCAACGCTTTCATAAACTTACATTTCCATAAGCAAATCTGACAAATCGTACAAAACATCCGGTGTCAAACCTTGTAGTCCATCACGAATGCATACTACTTCACCGGTACTCTGCCTGTTTTTAAAATACGCTACTCTAGATAGCAACTGCCTATAAGTAATTTTATTCTGATCCACCCAATACTCCATCAATGTTTCCACAGACATAATTAAGATGCAAATTTGCCGTGTCATTCACAAGATAATCAAGCATGACAGCCTTTCGTACGGACTGTGTCACATCGCAGGTTAGCGACTGTGAGAAGCGGCTAGCCGGCTGTTCCTGCTCAGATTCTATAAGCAGCCTTGTCCCAACATCTTGTCCAGCTCTGTCCTGACAGTGGGATTATATGCACCTGCCAGTGACACAAAGACAGGACTCCATGAGGATGAATGAGATACCAGCTAGCCAGCATCCATCCACACCCCATCTTCCAACCCCCCCCCCCCCCCCCCCCCCCCCCCCCCCCTTTCATATCTGTGGGAACTTCAACATGTCATGCAGTTCAATTATTAGAGCGCCAATACGAAATGAGTGCCTTGGTATTCCGATACGAGGCAATTACACACTCATAAGATCGATGCTACAGACTGTTATGGGGAGAGGTTAATAATCTTCAGTATTTGGGGGCCAGCGAGGATGTACAGTACAGCTGTGACTCCCTTCATGGCCCCGGAGCAGAGGCTTGGCCCTGGAGAATGATGTGACACAAAACCTAATGGGCCCGGGAGTGCGAGAGGGGGAAGGGGAGTGGGGGTTGGGGGTGTGGGAGGTGGGGGGGTGGTGCTCCAGCCCCTCGGGGGGGAATCCCCTCTCCACAGCTCTCTGCGTGGTGCCTGTCCTGGTCTCTGTACCCCTTTGATTGAAAAGGCAGCCCAGGGGTCAGCTGAGCAGGGCACCTCGCCACAGGCTCTGGGCACGTCAAGTCAATCTGCCTCGGTCCCAGAGCGGGAGCGGCGAGCAGGGGCACATCAGGTGCTGCTCTCCCAGTCTCCACGCCTGCCAAGGCCTCCCACACCAATCATGGCAGGACTAAAGAGCACTGAGCCCACGCTGGGCCGGGCTGACCCACTGGCTGCCCGGGCAGAGGAGGTCTGGCTGAGTCTGTGAACCAGCGGGGATGAGGAGCCATTTATCTAGGATGGAGATTGTGACTGCTTCAATCATGGGTATGTGCCAAGCCTTGTTACCCTAGACTGCAGACCAGGGGACCCCATTTCGTTCCCTCAAAGGTGCAGCAAGGTCTCCCCCTGGTTTCCCCCCCCCCCCCAAAATAAACTGTCAAACATGAGCACTCCCTACTGCTCTGGATTGGAAGCCCCCATTTCATCCTTGGGTGGCTTTTACCCCCCTCCACCCGCCCCCTCCACAACCCTTACCCCCAAAGCCCACCACCCTCAACACCTCCCCCCTCCCACACCCACCCAGCCTCACTCATTCACTCCCCTCCCTGTTTTTTTTTGCCTTTCTAGTCTAGTTCCCAAATTCGCAGCCCCGGTGTTGTTGCCAGCAGCATATTTGATCGTTGGGGTCACATGCACCAAACCCCCAGCTCCCATTTTTGGGGACGGAAAAAGCAACAACTCCCCCTGCTGCGGCCGTCCTCACGCTCACGTGACCTTCCAGTAATCTTTACCTCAACACGTCGAGAATACCTTTGATCTCCTTCTCTATTGATTAGGAACGCGGTGAAGTGTAAACACGTCTTTGATTGGTTGCTCGTCTCAGTGTCGGTGTCGGGGTGGACCAAGGTTATCGTGTCTCTTTCTCCACCCAGGTTTAAGACACAATACGTGGGAGGGGTTTTGATGCGACTGTCATTTCCTCTGAATGTTAGGACTGCTAGCCGACATACACAAGACAAACTCATTTCAGAATCGTTCAACATCCTTCCTAAGTGACTTTGAGGTTGTTGAAATGCTTTTACAACGCAACGGTCAACTTGAGACGGAATCTTCTTTATCAGTGCGCTGTCTCAACACCTAACCTCGTTATCTTTGCTCAACTGAACGGCACAGATGAAAGCTTTGGAGGCCCGGCCCCCGATGTGAGGGGGGCATCAGTCAGACGCAGTAAGGTTGGGGATGTCAACTAGGAGATGGGGGGGGGGGGGGCAAGGGGGGCACATTAGATCAAAATACCAACATTCTAATCCAACTTCGTTTTCTCAAGCATGTCCTGGATGTCGGGCAAAATAACCAAACGTGATGTGAAGTGACCCCTAGGGGTGGAAATGTACTTTGAAGGTTAAAATGGCCGGGTGGAGGTGTGGGGGGGAGGGAGGGAGTGGGGTAGGGGGGGTTGAGGGACAGAGATAAAGTACAAGGCCTATGAGGCCATGCAGCGGAACAATGGTTTTATCGGTTCCAGAGATTACGCCGATGCACTAATGTTTAATGTCAGGCGCTAAGGTCGTAGGCAATGATGACAAACACACATTTAGATTCTCCATCCGCTGTGTAAAAGTCCTGCGTGTCAAATTTGTACCACAAAACGTTTTCTCTCCATCCAAGCCAAACAAAAAAGCTCAATTGCAGACAACAGTCAAAACAGTACGCCTGATAAAAGCACACGCGTGTAAATGTGATGTTTTTCCATAGAAATGTTGCAGTCTGGGTGAGATAAAGTGGTTGGAAGTAATCTAA
Source organism: Protosalanx chinensis (assembly GCA_030340685.1). Taxonomy (NCBI): domain Eukaryota; kingdom Metazoa; phylum Chordata; class Actinopteri; order Osmeriformes; family Salangidae; genus Protosalanx; species Protosalanx chinensis. Next base: position 11,181,786 of record CM059333.1, read on the forward strand.
AGCTGCTGAAAAATATACGAAGCGATAAAACTGCTGTCAGTCATAACAATAACAGCGGACGAATAACAAGAAAGAGCCTGTGCCCTATTTAGGGAGAATTGGACACTGGCTTAAGGCAGCCCTGGTTCATTTGATCAGGTCATCCTCACTGACGATCAACAGTAATCCAAACCCAGGAGGTTTCAGCTCAAAGTTAAACCACACGGTTTCAAACGTTACAAAATAGCGGCCATTGCGCTTTCGCCGCCGATTTGAATAATGGCGCTTTTTGATCTTCGCGCACACGCCTTCAAACCGTTGTGCGTCCACGAGGCTCTCCGCGTCTGCCGCTGTTGACGTGTCATTGTGCCTTTCACTCCCCTTTAAAAGAACATCGACACAAGAATGAATTAAGCAGCGATTTAATTCGTCCCCGAGGAGCTTCCTTCCCAGTCGAAAAAGACTCGGACGAGTCTATTAGGTGTTCATATGGATGTTTGTGTGCAGCCGTACCTACAATGGCAGGCTTTCTTCGTGGGACAAGGTGAAACACGGACAGAGGGGCTGGAACAGAGGACAGAGGAGAGGGAAGGGCCCGCCCGACGAGAGCTGCTCCCCTCCTTGATTCTCAGGGGAGACGCCGAGAACATAAGCTCCTCCGAGGAGAACAAAGGTCACGACTGAGCGGACATCCTTCAGCTCATTGCTCCTTTCAATCAGCTCCTTTTTTTTCCTTTTTTTTCGGGTACTTACTGATCTGAAAAATCAAACCCCCACCTCCCTCTCTCTTTCTCTCTTTCTCTCCCTTCTCTCTTTCCAGAGGGATTGTAGTCGACCACATCGAGGCCTGGCGCTTTGTGGTGTGGGTTTGTGGGTAAAAAGGCTGAGCCCCCTTCAGTGAGAGGGGCCTGACTTCTCTGCAGCAGCCCTACTGGCTCCATGCTCCTCATTAACCTCACAAGGATCGCCTGCCAAACCCACATGAACAATACGTGGACTATGGCACAGTAGAGATGGGGGGGGGATGGTGGGGTTGGGGATACAGGGCGAAGGGATGGAGGGGTGGGGGGATGAAGAGATAGAGGGTTAGGGGGATGGAGGGGTGGAGGGATGGAGGGGTGGGATGGGGGGATGGAGGGGTGGATGGATGAAGAGATAGAGGGGTAGGGGGATGGAGGGGTGCAGGGATGGAGGGATGGAGGGGTGGGGGGGATGGAGGGGTGGATGGATGGGGGACAGAGGGATAGAGGGGGTGGGGGGATGGGGGATGGAGGGGTGGAGGGGTGGAGGGATGGAGGGGTAGGCTATTAAAGAGTGGAGGGTGGGATTTGGGCCTTTTTCACTTATTGAGCCATTCAAAAAGAGAAAAAAAATTGTGTTTTACTGTCCGGCTAGAAAAAGGCATAGGACTGTAAGGGTTGGCCTGGAGTTAGCTCAGTGAGGTGAGATGCTGCCTCTTAAATACAAGGTTGAAGGTTTGAATCCCAGATATTCACATGTGATGTTTTAAAGCACAGATTGGCAGAGGCACTTGAAAAACACCCGGGGTTCCATTTAGTGTCAGACTGGATTTGGCTCAGTGAGGAGAGCTGCTACCGCATGTCCTGAAAGTTCAAGGTTTGAATCCCAGCTAGTTAGGGGCAGAATTTTAAAGCACAGAATGGAAAAGGCACTGGTAAAACTGCCCGGAGAAGTTTAGCCTGGATTTGGCTTAGTGAGGTGAGATGCTTCCTCTTAATTACAAGGTTGGGGGTTTGAATCCCAGCTGTTCACATATAATATTTTAAAGCTTTGGTTGAAACAGGCTCTTGAAAGACGCCTGGAGAACTATCAAGTGTCAGCCTGGATTTGGCTCAGTGAGGAGAGACGCTGCCTCATGACCTGAAGGTTGAAGGTTTGAATCCCAGCCATTTAGCGGCAGAATTTTAAAGCACAGAATGGAAAAGGCACTTGGAGAACCAATGAGTGTTAGCCTGGAGTTGGCTCAGTGAAGTGAGAGACGCCGCCTCTTAACTACAGGATTAAAGGTTCCAATCCCATCTTTTAGGTGACACATTTTAAAGCTGTGAGTAATGAGCCACAGAGGATTCACTTATTTTACATCAAATTAACTGTGATTTGACACATATAGATTGGTTAAATAATTCAGCAACTGATCTGAGCAAGACTTGAACCACAAATGCTGAAACAGCTTTCAGACTTGGAGACACTATGCTTACCCACTGAGCCACAGAGATATATGCCATCACCTGTGCACTTTATCACAACGCACTTTAAATCTTTTCTGTTACAGACTAAAAACAATGTAAATATAGCTGCAAGCAGCGATGGTGGATTCCTCCCAGAACAATTTATGAAATTGATATGTAATTCAAAATGAAATCTGCATGTTTGGTGTGAATGCATCCAAGACTGTAGTGCCCCCTGTGCTGTAACAGACAAAGGATTGCGAACATCAAAAATCCTATTGATAACTTTTGTAAGGTTTGATCATCTGACGATGATAACTGCCAATCCTGGGAAAGATTCTGTTATTTTTTCTACTGTCTTTTTTCAAACTTTTCGTCATCCAAGGATTGATTCTTTCTGGATTTAACTCAAAGTATAAACCACAATCAAAAGCGTTTTACAAGCTAATTTCCAGGTTCAGTGAGTAACAAAAACAAAATAACCCTGATTTGGCCTTGCTGACACATCAGGATTCATTGCTGCAAAAGTCATCAGACCACTAACCACAGCTGAAACTATTTTAAAAAGTAATAACAACTTAACAACAATGTAACAACGTGGTAATAACTGGTAAAAAGTTTAATAACAACGTAATAACAGTGTAACAATGTAGTAATAACTGGTATAAAGTGTCACAACAACTTAATAACAGTGTAACAATGTTGTAATAACTGGTAAAAAAATGTGTGGCTTACTCACTGAGCCACAGAGGAATATGTCATCACATAACGCACTTTAAATCTTTTCTGTTACAGACTAAAAACAATGTTAATGAAGTTATCCTTTGTTGTAAGTAGATCTATATCTATGTTTTCTTTAACACTAATAAGGATACAGTGTTATGCACTATATCATATCGCTTCATTTCCCCCTTGTATCCAAGTTTTTGTGTTGTTTCTCCTCCTCCTTGGTAGCTGAATCGATCTAATAATCGTATCCTCTGTTTTCTTTATGGAGAATCGCCCTCTCAAGGAGTCACTAGATGCTGTTTGGTTTCTCACAGATTCCCTTAAATGACAGAGACGCAAGACCCAATGGCAAAGCACATATTTACATAATTTATGCACTTTCAAAGCTTTTAAAACTATTTCTATACAAGAGACCTTACTAGGCCCCTGTACAATGGGCCACACAAACATTATTAATTAGGTCTCTGGTCCCCCAGTTCCCAACTTCGTCTCTTTGCCTCTGAGGGGTACACATTGGGCTTGGGAATAGGCTTGGTGGACATACAGTATTCATCCATCTTAGTCAAAGGTACTAGATTGGGGCCATGCCTCACTTTGTACCCCTAGAGACATGTGTTCTCATGAAGAAATGTCCAAGTTTGGCTAATTCACATGTAACAAGGATGGAGCGGTTGAGGACATTGTGAAGCTAGTCATTAGACCACTCGTGCTTGAGGTAATGGTGGCAGGTTTTTTGTTGTTTTGTTTTTAAATGTTGGTAGAGGAGCAGTTCTATTGGTGTATGTGAAGCCCTCTGTGACATTGCTTGTATAAAGGGCTATACAGATACATTTTGATTTAATCTTGGTTTAGCTTGTTTGGGCCTGGTTTTAAATCACAGTTCCCCCTTCAAATGTACACAGTTCTGCTAATGAACGTAAACACACTTTATGTCTTGAGTCTCTGGTTTCTTCAACAACAAAACAACACAGATGTTGAGACAACATCTCCATCTGCGGAGGCATCTTTGAATTTCGTGTCTCTGAAGAGAGAAAAGTGCATTGAACCTACGGCCTGGAAATCAACGATTCAATCATCGCCACTGTAAAGAGGGTCGCATTGGAAAGAGCGGCCCCTTTTTGCTTCTCTAACGCACATTAGAGAACATTCATTCAAAAGACGCCTTTGTGTCTTTCCGTATTTCAAGTTGAAGATGGGTTTACAATAGATTACCATGAGTGCCGCGGGATTTCGCTCTCCCCAACTCGTTGAAAGACTATGCAAATCCCCAAATGCACATCCCCAAATGAAAGCCCATGTCTCTGACTGAGCCTTTTTAACTCGTACCATTCACCCTCCTTAAATACTAAAGTGGATTTTTACAGTGGCCATACCGATATGCTTCATAGCGTGACAGGTGAACGATTTCACCGAGGAGAGAAGGCAAGAGGGTCAAATACTGCCTGTTTGTGTTTCAATCCTGAGAGAGACAAAGCCCATTGAGAAGCTGACAAGCTTGTGCATGGAGGACCCAGGGTGGTGAGGGAAGCGCTTGTTAGCGATTGAAACTGAGACAAACGGGAATAAAAGGTTGTGTATTACTTAACTACTGTAATCTGGAGGCTTTCAAAAGCCCGTCTCCAGTCAGGTTGTGTAGCCTCTCTTCAAGAGCGATGTAGAGAGAGAAAGCGTGGACAGGGAGCCTTTGGAAAAAAAAGCCCAGCTCTGCTCCAGCTATGGTGGCTGGGTTCAAACATCTGATAACCTCTCTCTCCTTTCACTCAGCTTTTATCACAGAGCTGAATAGAGCAGAGTTAGCCTTGTTAAGAGCCAAGCTGGATCCTCAAGGAAATCCACCGCAAACGTTGAACCTCTGTTACTTTACCGCGAGCTTCATTAAACGTAATCGCCGTTTAGCGTGCAGCGCATGACATTAATTTTTTATTTATTTTACCTTCCCGATGAATGACTAGTGCGTTTCTTCCTCTTAACTGTGTTGAGGGAAATGATCTCAGGCGTGTGTTTGAAGATTTAAACGGGACCTTTCAAGCTCTTGCGCCATAGTTTGCTCCCTTTTTGATGGAACAATAAAGGGTGTTTGAGCAGCAGGCGATCTTTTAGACGTCAGCCTTGTTAAACACGGTAAACACCTCGGACCCTTTCAAAGTAGATCGCTATCAGGTCAGGTTCCTTTGACCTTGAATTGTCATTAGCATGTGTTTGACCATTCCGTAGAAGAGGGTCAGCTGAGGTAAACCCTTACCCAAGGTCAGAATGTTGTTATGACCACAACATTTCGGTTAACCAGTTTCTGAACTGATATTGACCCTGAAATTCCTGGCCTCAGCTACAGTACAGCAAATGGTTAGAACTCAAACTGACTGCGAAACATGACAAATTGGATCCCGAGATGAACATGTGCAAACGCACCTTTAAAACTGAACATGCTCCATCAGAGCCATACGTGCCACGTGGAAATGTTGATGGATACCTTCACTTAATGCAGTCTTGTAGGACTGCGCTGTTCTCTGTAATTGCTTATACCAAAGGCTTGCCTGGGTGATGTATGGGTCGGCACTGCCTCAGAGAAAGAATTATTTGGACTTTTGGCTCACAAAACCCATGATGAAAGGAGCAGCAAGGACACTAAAGGCTAAACCAGAAGCATCCTCACGAGGAGTGCAAGAACTCCCTCCCCACTTCCTCCACAATTATCTCCACATGGTGATGATTTACAAAACATGAACCAAGTTTTCGACACATTCTGGTGACTTTGAAGTTCGTGTCCCCGCTCAACACTTGCGACGTCCCCTAAATACTTTTCTCTGCGCCTCAGAGGGTCTGCATCAGGTCCAAGTCATGAAAGGAAAATGCAGAACAAACACTTTGAACTCTCTCTTGGCCCACTGGAAAAGTTTGATGTAAGCAACATATTCTAGATTCTCTCACTAACACACAGCTGTCGACGAAGGAACACAACATTTCATCTCACGGGAACTTTGCAAAGTTATCAACGCAACTGCTGTTGCAATGAACTGAAAAAAATGAAAACATTGGCTGATAAATTATAGAAACGAATGAACCGACTCAATATGAACACCAGAGCAAAAGAATTAAGTTTGTTTTTCGCAGCAGTATCTTTGTGTTACTCTGAGAAATCTTATTCGGAGCATGAGAAAAAAAGGATGTTATTGCAGGTGGCTGATTACTGTAGATCCGTACATCCACAAGGTTACCTAGAGATGCAAGTATATCTGCAGAGTAGTCGTAACACCGACAAGAAAGCATCTCCCTTCATACTGTGAACCCTCTGACCTCCAAATAAATTGGAACATCTGTGCCTAGCCAATTATTTACCGAGAGAGATTGTTGTTCTTAACAATATTTGGATATGAAGCGTTAACAAGTATTCTCATATTTACTGGCATGTGTCAGGTTTCAGATCAACTTTAATATGTTTTATTTTTAGGTACGTATGTGACTAAGACATAAACTTTTCAGGACAATAAACGTGTGTTTTTTTTGCTGATAAAAGGACCATCTTGTTTTCAAAACATAAACGGTTCGGCAAATTTGAGCTGCGTGCTGCTCAGGTATGTACAGTACGTGTGCCCTGTCTCTGCTGCGCCATGGGCAGGTGTGCGCTTGATCTGTAGGATCTGAACTGTGTTTTTACAACCTCAAAGGTTCACCACAGACAGTCATGAAATAGAACAATCGCAGTGGACCTTCATATCTTCATATCTAACCCTAAACTTGGCGGAGAGTGGTGTTCCTTTAACGTGAGCAAACAAACATGAAAGAGACCTGTAATAGGACTATTACATAGATAATCCGTTTTTTGTATGTAAAAAAAAACGTGTTCAGTTAGTGTTCTGCCACTTGAAACCTCTTCCTTCTAATGGGTTCTCTTGGAAGGTTTGAGGTCGTTAAATTTCCCTCACCTCCTGACAACAAAGTCTAGTTTAACCTAACCTTTACTAACTGTGAACGTCTCTCTCCAAAAGCATGCCTCAACACCAAGGTGAGGGACCAGTGTTACAGCGTGTCTATTGTCGTCTTTGTGAATCCCTTGGCCATTAGCGGGAAGGTCCATTCAACGTGTCACAGAAAGGGTTAATAACCACTATTGCACTAATTGGCAAAACTGTGCTTTTCCCACGACCTCACTATACATGTTATTATCCTTATTGTTCCGTCCACCCCGCATTATCATACAGCCTATACGATATATCAAATAAGCGTGACTACCGAGCAACTCATTTGGGAGTTAAATGGAACTGACCCAAACTTCAAATGACCTTCACCTTGATGAGAAAGAACTGCCACGGAAGGGAGTGAACGCCTCACGGAAGGGTGAAGCGGATCCTGTCCAGCGTTTGAAAGGAGTAGAGAGCTTGTAGGCCCGAACAGCAGACTTAAGGCCGAGACTTGTTGGTTGTGTCGGCTAAACACGGGGATCCAGTTGAACGTCGGTCCGAGCCGGACAGAGTCTCGCCTCTACTGTATTTCCACTGCCCGATCCCCTCGCCAGAACTTGACTTCTTTCCTCGTGACCTAACTGCCCTTCATCCGGAGCAAATCGAGTGTTGTTCGAAAAACGACCCCTCGCTGAGAGAATCTCTCACTTTCTCCGCGGCTCTGGGAGGCACAAAGAGAAGAAGAGTAGAATTGACAAAGCTTGAAAAAGTGAACAAAAAAGCATCTGTGAGCAGCAATAAAACAAAGTGCGCATGCATGTCGTTCCTGTATGGCGCACCCCCCCTTAGCCACGGCAACTGAAAAGCATGCATAGCTAACGCCCAGGATTGTGTGAAGGCTTTTGTTTGCCATTCAAACTCTGCAAGAGACCTTGATTACAAAGTTTGGCACAACACCCAATCCATTTTTTGCAAGCGGGGTGTTGTACATCATTTACATGTATAATATGAAATGTATTCTCAGGCCTCAGCAGTTAAATTCATTTTAAACACTTTAGCCTGACAAAACAATGGCCGCCGGCCACGCCTGTTATCTGCCGATTTATTACAAGGAAGAAAAAAATTGGCAAGGCCGAGAGAGAGAGAGAGGGAGAGAGAGAGAGAGAGAGAGAGAGAGAGAGAGAGAGAGAGAGTGAAGGCACTTGGCAGCATCGGGCAGGCAGTGACAGAAGTTCACTTCTTTCAACATCCTTCCTTGTCTTTTTATGGTTTGAAAAAATGAAAGGTTTTGGTATCACTCCCTGATACGTATCCCCAAGAATGTATTAGTGTATGTATTTGTAAATGTTTGTATTATTGTTCTGTTATTGTTCTGTTATTCTGAAAGGACTGTCACTTTTTTATCCTTTTCTTCGACGCTGGTCACGCCTCTCCTCGCCGCTCAGAGGGGCCAGCTGAAGACCTTCATGGTGGACACTGACTGTAAACAACCTCCAGTCACCTGCTAGGAGCGTCTATGAGAGGGATAACAGGGACATACTCAGAAAGACTGTGGAGGGAAACAGACAAGGTACTGACACACACAGAGTACTGACACGTACTGACACACACACAGAGTACTGACACACACACAGAGTACTGACACACACACAGAGTACTGACACACACAGAGTACTGACACACACACAGAGTACTGACACACACACAGAGTACTGACACACACACAGAGTACTGACACACACACAGAGTACTGACACACACAGAGTACTGACACACTCACAGAGTACTGACACACACAGAGTACTGACACACACACAGAGTACTGACACACACAGAGTACTGACACACACACAGAGTACTGACACACACACAGAGTACTGACACACACAGAGTACTGACACACACACAGAGTACTGACACACACACAGAGTACTGACACGTACTGACACACACACAGAGTACTGACACACACACAGAGTACTGACACACACAGAGTACTGACACACACACAGAGTACTGACACACACAGAGTACTGACACACACAGAGTACTGACACACACAGAGTACTGAGACACACACACACACACACAGAGTACTGACACACACAGAGTACTGACACACACACACAGAGTACTGACACACACACCCGGACACGCAGAGAGAACACGCTCCTGCTAAGCTCTTCACACTCGCCTGCACGCACACAGGGAGCCGGCGCTCACACACACACACACACACACACACACACACAGCAGGATCGCCTCAGGAGCTCTGGGCCCCACCCCAAATGTTGCACAACCTTAAAACGCCTAAAGTGGGGGTGTAAAATGTTGTAAGAGAACATCGCATGACCAGAGCATATTCCTGAGAGCAGAATGGTGAGGCTTTGTGATTGTACACGCGCTCTTAAGGTCATGCTTTTAATGCACTTCCTGCAGTTGCCCAACAAACACTCGTCATTTGGAGTGGCCCCCTGCTGTTTTTCTATCAGCGTCACCAGTGAATCTGTGCACTCAAGCAGCAACGCTCCCCCCCCACCCCCCCACCCCACCCCACCCCCCACCCCCCACCCCACCCCCCACTCCACCCCCCCACCCCCAAATCTCATCCTCTTGCCCCTTTATGGACAGTAAACACTGTCTAATGACGGACTAACACATTTCCACAACTCCAACCCGGGTGTTCCTCCGCGAATACGTTTCGTATCGCAGGGGGGCTAGTTGTTCGAAGATTACGTTCGTCGGCTGCGTCGCCTGTTCGGAGGGTGGACGCTCGGGGGGCTTTTTTAGCTCGTTTGCGGCTCCGCTCACAGAAGAGGTCACGGCTGAGTCGGGGCGGGTTGGGCTGCGCAGGGGGAAAATCAAATTGCTTCTCTGGGCGGACATGGCCCCCCTGCCGAGCGCAACATGTTGCCTCATCCTCGGAAAAGGCTTTAGGAAAATGATAACACATCCTCTGTGTTTACCGCACTCCGCACTGCTCGCTGGCCATCTGTGCCCCCTTTGCCTGATGGTGCAAAAAAAAAATCTAAATGTCAATATTGTTTTTAAATTCCTTTATGGCCTCTGTGGTCAAGGGGGGGGGGATAGTGGGGTGCAGGGGTGGGGGGGGGGGGGGGGGGGTTGGGGGGGGTAGTGGGGTGCAAACAGAGCTTGGATCTGACAGCAGCTATTTATTAACGATCGCTCCCCCCCCCCCCCATCCGCCCCCTTTCTCAATAGGTGAGCTGCCTCATTGCCTGTTGTTGGGATGTTGGAGGCATCGCAAGGTTCTTTTCAAACGTTCAAGGGCGGCTCCCAGGTGTTGCTGAAAGGACGGGTAGGGTGTCGGTGCCCCCTGTGCCCTCGCAGGTGTGGGGAATTAGGGGGCTGGGGGGGGGGGGGACAGCTGCGGTGTCCTCTTCTTCCTCTTCACGCCCCCATGATTTCGCTGGATCGCTTGTCGTAAGCGGGCCCCCGCTCGCGCGCCGCCACGTCAGAGATAAGGGGGGGAGGGTGGTGGGGGGGAACGTCGGGTCAGTCGGACCACGCGCTGTCAACAGGCCTGCTTTCGTTCCACCGGGTGATTCCGGCCGAACGGCATTCCTGGGAGGGACATCTGATTCCCAGGACAGCACAATGCCAAGGAGAGAGGGGACGTCAAGCAGACGGACTGAGGAAAAACAGGCGGCCATGACAGAGGGACGATGAATACAGGGCCGTACGTTATACTTGGGTGGCATCCTTTCCCTTGATAATGAAATAATTGGCCACAGAGAGGGGATGGGGGGGGGGGGGGTTGGGGGTTGAGGACACTCTTTATGCCTCACGTCAGTTTATCAATGCAGAACTAACATCCCCACACAATTAAACACCCCATAGCCCCCGACGAGGATGAGTAAATAATTGTTTTTTTGTTTTCTCGCCCAATCTTTTCAGTCACATAACTATGAATCTCCTGACCTGGAAAACAGCACAATGGCAACTTTTGCCTCTTGAGTGTGGGGAAGGACAATGCAGGCATTCACGCCCACCCAGTTTGAGTGACAGCGCTGATGTCATCGTGGAGCCCTGTCATTATCAACACAAACCTGGTGCGTTCCTTCTGTGCCAGAGCCATTAGAGAGAGCGTCCTAACAACAACACAGTCATTCTTCTCTCTTGGAGGCCCAGAAACCGCAGGCAGGGTACAGAGATTCTTAACATAGAGCGGAGGAAAGCATTATCAGTTCTAGGGGCCGGGAGCCTCGCACCCAGGTCCAACTCACCTTAGCGTTTCCTTATTCGAGCGCCAGCAGTGACTGAATCTGAAACCAATCCACAGGGAGGGCGAGGTGTCACCGAGAGGGGAGGGGGGGGAGGGGGGCACGTTTCAGAGTCAGGCTGGGAACCTCCACAGACACCGAAAGCTTACATGGAGCCAGTGTTGTCGATTATCATAATTGGAGACAAAAGGAATGTGGCAGGCTGGAAACGTGCCAGATGTGATATCATGGCCCCTGACTGGCCAAACAATGGCCATCAATTCTCACATTCTCCTTTCAGTTGTCAAGACGGAAGACATGGAAACCGTCGTCCCTTCGCCGTCCGTCTGAGATCGTCAGAGTCTGGTGTCTCGGTTTCCCAGACTGCCTGAAAGTTGAAGCGAGGGACACGCGCTCCTTTAAGTTATGAACCAGCATGCAACGCAGAGGGGGGACGCCACCAAAACACACTGTACAGGGTCTCTTTAGGACCTCACCAACACATGTTCATGCTGCGAGGAAACTGGGGGGCTTTAAGGAACCATCTGCTGACCAAAGCCTTTGGGAAACACACTAAGATGGACTTAGGATATTGTTCTCTGCAGGTGGGAATGGTTGGGGCATCACGGGTCCCTGCCCAGGGCGAGGTGGGCCAGGAGAAGGGAGGTAAACGCAGGGCTTAGGAAACCAAGGGGAGTAAAGATGCTTAATTGCTGAGCCTCTGTATAATCCCATTTTCATTCATATCTTACAAGTAGGAATTAGAGGGAGCGGAAAAAGAAAAAAATCAATGAAAAACAATTGAGGGAATGGGGCTGCATCAGTAACTCGTTTTTTCGGCCCCGCCCCCCCACTTATTTGCGAGATTTAAGTCACCAAAGGTCAGGGGCTTAGACTCACATGGGAATTTGCCGAACGGAATCGAATGAGGTATAATCCAAAAACATTGAATCATTTAAAATATCTAGACACCCTTCGGTGGAGCGCTGATAAAGAGGTGGAGATTGACCTCCTGTGGAGACAAACCAGTCGAGACTAGACCCCACCTACCCACCCTGAATACGGACCCTCGTTTTTTACGAAAACAGAAAAAACAGAAACATTCCCTACGGAAGAAGAAGAAGAAAAAAAACAAAACATGAACTCAAGCACGACTGTTCTCTGCTTTAGGGAGCTTAAGCGGGGCTAATACTTCCCAGACACTCTGAGTCAGTCTGGGAGCGATCCTGGAGTGAGAGCAGTTGGCCGATGGGACTTATTTGATAACGCGTGTCTTGTTTTGGCTTAAGAGATCATTTACACTCTACTTTATTTACTTGTTGCTGTGCTTCAGTTTGTGCGGACAACAGCAAGCTATAGGCTTTCACTGTGTCTTTCACTGCGTCTCTGTAGCTGTGGTATGACATGATTTCACAACCAAATGAGATCAGAATGGATGAGTTACATAAGACCTAAATACAGATTCTCACTATATGCGGTACAAATATATACTGGAAAAAAATATATTCTTCAATGCATTACATGTCCTGTGTTATTTATGTTGATTCATGATTTAGTTTTATCTTGACAGGGGTATTTAATGAATCATTAATGAAAGGAATCAAACGTATTTGACAAAGCAGAGATGTACTAATGGTATGGCAGACTGGGAGGTGGGTGGAACTGTTTCTCCACGACTACCGCTCCCCTAATTATCCCGCCCCTGTTGGAGCATGGGTACTGCTCTGCCTCCACCTTATCCCACCCCCTCCTCCTCCTCCTCCCCCTCATCCCTCTCCTCCTCCCTCCTCCTCCCCCTCATCCCTCTCCTCCTCCCTCCTCCTCCCTCCCTCCCTCCCTCAAGATAATAAGCGATTTAAGTCGAGGAAAACAAATCTTTGGGGAACAGATTGCTGCATGGTTGTTGACCTGTCAAAGCATACAGAAATGTGCCACAGGATTGAAATTCTAAATCGGCATTAGAAGCTTTTGTTGGGCCTGCAGCGACTTGCCTGCACGCAGGCCTTTATCTCAGCAAAGAAGGGGGGACGGAAGGGTGCTCTGAAACCCTGCAGCCCTCCCCCCACCCCCCCACCCCAAACCCCACCCCCATCTCTCCCCAACCCATTCCCTAAATACACAAACAAAGTGAGTGTCATGTCAATGCTCCTCTTTCTGAGAGAACTATTCTAATATAGCTCAACCTACTTTCGTTAGGTAGGTTTAATTGTCATTCACGGATTCCGATTAGGCCAAAACAAAACACGGTGAGGTGCACCGTATAGTGTCTGCGTGTTTGTGTGAGCGTGTGTACTGTGTACACAGCCTATTGGAGGAGGCGACGGTTTGCTTTTTGTTTTGATTTGTTTGTTGTCTGTGTGGTAACACGGTCGGATCACTAAACAGAACCGTTCCTCTCTTTGAATCCCCCCCCCCGACAGTAAAGCCATCCTGTTCTGCGCTTCCTCTTCATTCTAGAATCATCCATCTCTCCGACCTTCTATCCCCCCTGCCCCAGTCCCTGCGAGCTGAGTAGGGCTGGGGGCTGACTGTTAAGAGTGATTGTTCTCTGCTGTAATTACATGGCTCGAAGAGTGAAACAACATGCTGGACCGTGAAACAAACACACTAAGGATTAATTAAATAGATGCGTCCGAGATGCGGCCCCGCTGGTCGAATCAAAACAAAGACGCTTCTTATCAGATTAATAGCTGCAACATTAAGCCATTAAAATCTTAGCACATAAGTAATCATCTATCAAAGTCTTAGGATTCATTTATGTGCCATGAGGGCAGCTAAATCCTGATTAGCAGTATTTCTGTCACCAGATAAGAATGTTCTGTGGAGCAGAAGTTTTAATAGTGTGGTCGAGGGCCAGTATAAACGTCTTTGGACTTTTAGTCATTTTTAGCAGGAGAACCTTCTGAATGAACTTACAGAATTAACAGGAATCTGTTCATTTATGAATACAGGTACTTTTAAATTGTACAATTTATTTAAGCGTTAATAGAATGATATGGTTTACTAGTGGGCTGTGATACCGAACAAACACTCTACTTTCCACGCAGACACTGGACATTTCATTCTCTCTTCACCTCCCGCACTAGAATTGTGCGGTACAGTTGGTCGATGGGCCATGGCACGTGAAAATTAATGGATTCAAAAAGGTCATGAGAAAAAAAGGGGGTCATGTGAGTGACAATAGAAGCCTCTCCTTGATTGTTATCCTTTTGTCTGACCAATCTCTCAATGGTCCCATTAATCCTCCTCATTGCTTTTGCTCACTGTAGAACTGTAAATCTGTCAGTCGTAAGCAAGGGGACGAAGATTGGCGTTGCGCGATATCGATACCTCTATCTTATCTCTTGAGCCATCGTGGTGGATGTGTGACTAACTAGCTGCAGTAAATCACGGCAAATCGTTTTAGCATTGTCTGTTTTTTGGAGGTGGCCTTGCCGTACCCTCTTTGATGTCAATCTTAATAATGACCTCTAATGACAGCTCTTAGTGTAAAGCACACAAGGCACACTTTCAAAACGGAACGACGCATCTCTCGGCTCCCCACAGATGCCTTTGTGTCGCACAAAAAAAGGTGTGAATCATCCATATCGTTCTCATCTGGGAATCTGTTTAGATTTTCGAGTGACGATGGAGGCAAATGTAATAGCTTTAGGTTAGATTCTCTGAAGTCAATGGTTTCTAAGAAACCGCAAGATTACAAAGCAACTTTGTCACCAAAAGCCTACACCAGTCGGCAGCCTAGATGAAAACGTTGTTAGGCATGGATGAGTGGGTGAGCTAGGGGCCTTGGAGGGGCACGAAACACATTTTCCAGTGATAACTCCACTGATGCAGTTTAGTGTTACCTTCCCACCACTGTTTCTCTTTCATCTCAGATTGCTTCACAGTCCAGAGAGCGCACAACAAAAATACTCCTCTGTAACAACTCTGCAACATATACAGTACGACTGCAGGGGTCTTTGTTCATTGTCAAAGCCCCAGCGGCACACAATTGAAAACGTTGTGATTGAATGATTTATACAAAGTAATTTAATCTCGCCGGACTATCTGGTGCTTTTAACTCTACCTTTGCAAATGTGGCTTTTGTCAAAGAGGAAACAATGAAAAGCTCTGTAGATCGCCCAGAGGTTTCTATTCACCTGTGTGTTCAGGCTATCTGATCCCAGCGCTGCTGCTTCTCTGTGGGCAGCACGAGGACAGGCAGGACCCCTTCAGGCTATCTGATCCCAGCGCTGCTGCTTCTCTGTGGCAGCACGAGGACAGGCAGGACCCCTTCAGGCTATCTGATCCCAGCGCTGCTGCTTCTCTGTGGGCAGCATGAGGACAGGCAGGACCCCTTCAGGCTATCTGATCCCAGCGCTGCTGCTTCTCTGTGGGCAGCATGAGGACAGGCAGGACCCCTTCAGGCTATCTGATCCCAGCGCTGCTGCTTCTCTGTGGGCAGCATGAGGACAGGCAGGACCCCTTCAGGCTATCTGATCCCAGCGCTGCTGCTTCTCTGTGGGCAGCATGAGGACAGGCAGGACCCCTTCAGGCTATCTGATCCCAGCGCTGCTGCTTCTCTGTGGGCAGCACGAGGACAGGCAGGACCCCTTCAGGCTATCCATCCATACGAAGAGGTAAGCGAGGGGCGCCGAGAACACAGCTGTTTTACTCGGTTTTCACATCATCGCTCAAAGTCAATAAGCCTGTTGAACTACGGATTGGCACTTCACTTTATGGGTCATCACATGTTGCTAGTCTCCATTCTGCCATTTAAGATCCAGGGAGACCGAGAGTGAAGCAAGTTGATAGAAACTTTGGGTTTAAGTACCTAAAAGTACCTTGTGTTCACTTTCTCAACAGCCCGCCTCATGTTCTTTTAATGAAACGTCTGACATGCTCTCGCATGGCTGCCGTCCTTTACTTTCAAAGAAGCGGCGCCATCTGCGAGATCCAACAAAAGAGATTCCTGCTCTCTCCTTCTATTACTCTAAATCCTTTACAATAACTATTTTCATACAGTGCACATCGGTTTGACAGGTTTTTTTTATGTGAAAGAAGATATCGACTACGAGAGTCAACAAAGTCCCTTTTAGAAGTGGCGAACGGATGTTTATTTTCACAGGGTAGCCAATGCCTTCTCTTAGGACTCCTTTGACATTTGAGAAAGGTCTGAGGCAGGGCATTAAATATTGAACAGCTCTTTAGGTGTTTACACTCCAACCTTGTAAGTGTGTTCAGGTATCCCTGGTGACATCCACTTACGGCTTAGTTCCCTCGCCTAACAGCATGCTAACGCATCACCTCTGTCTAGACGCGAGGACAACATGGTACAGAGCGGCCTCGACTCTGCCCAGAGATGAAGAACATGGCGTGTTCCTGGTTTCAAAAGACTTAAGAAAGGGAACGGTGTGCATCCTTTCATGTGTCTAAGTGATCTGGATATTACGAAAGACGTCCCTCAGGGCTCCGTACTCGGACCTGTACTTTTTTCCATCTAAATAAATAATATGTTCTTTCTATAATTGTGATATTGGCTTGTTTTCTTTTCTACCTGTGTTCAAGTTTTAAGTTTGAGACCAACACAAGTTGTGAGACAGTGGTGAAGATTGTAACTTTGTAGAGGCTGGTTCAACAGAATGGGCAATTGAATACAAACTGTATCGATTAAAGCAAGATATTATCTTTACTTTCCACTAAAACATTCATCGTTTATGCTTTACGATCTGACTGAAACGACACTCTCCAATTTAAACATTTGAGTTTGGTTGGAAACATGCCATGCACCTGGCTGAGACCACGTACATGCCACAGAAAACATCTGGATTCTGATCCAGGAAAGTTTGGCTGTGTGAGCACCCGGCAGGGCTACTGAGGACATGACCCCGTAGCATCTCCATAGAAACATTTCAGCCTCCTCTAATCACACAATATTTGATTAGACCTGTCCTTCCGCTGGAGAGAAATCCATCTGAGAACTTTCATCGCATAGCTTATCAGCTAGCCTTTTTTCTT
Source organism: Protosalanx chinensis (assembly GCA_030340685.1). Taxonomy (NCBI): domain Eukaryota; kingdom Metazoa; phylum Chordata; class Actinopteri; order Osmeriformes; family Salangidae; genus Protosalanx; species Protosalanx chinensis. The sequence goes on from CM059333.1 coordinate 11,198,802, forward strand.
GCTTTCCAATTCACAGACAGAGAGACAATGGAGTCAGTCTGCTTCTGCTCCACTCTGCCATATTCAGGCCCCATTCTCTGTCCCTGAGCATAGAACCGTCTAATCCTGGAAACACAACCTGTGTTCTGCATGTCCTGTGTCAGGGCATCTCTGTGAAAGTGTCTATTAACGTTTTGCCACACTGAAAGACTTACAGAAATACACAGGTAACACAAACACACACACACAAACACGCACACACAACCCCATACACACATACACATAGACACACAACTGTGACAGGTGAGGGTGGGGGTGAGGGTGGGGGTGGGGGTGGGGCGGTGTCTGTGTCAGTTTAGATGAACTCCAGTCATTTTGTTAATCAGCTTTATTAGTGCCACTAAAACCAATCTGTGCGGATCAGACGCACCAGCTGTCTATACTACAGGTCGATTATAACAGGATTTCATTTCATGGACCAAAAGGCGGGAATGATGATTTAACCGAACGATCATCCTTGACATCTAAAGCAGAGACTGATATAATCCAGCAGAAAATATTTGAGCAACGCTGCTCGGAACAGGGTCCTTAGCAACCGTATCATCAATATCATATGGTATTGATCATTCCAAGCGTAGCTCAATTTATTTGTGTATTTGATGATCAGCATGAATCTAACCAAGGCAAATAAACTGTCAGCTCCTAAGTGTGCATGATGGACTGTGGGCTGTGGTGAGTGACAGGGACTGTAGAAAGAACACCTGCAGGGCTCTGTACTCGTCCCACCAGTGTTCTAAGAGTTCTCTCCCTCATGCTCTTCAGTACGCTACAAATCGTTGAATTTTTCATCCGAAGTTATCTTGTATCATCCCACCCGAGACAACAGAACATCCCCTTTCTTTATTTTGTCTGAGAACACATGTTGGTGATTCTCTCGCTCACTACAGTGGAAAAGGTTCAGATGAGGTTCAAACCACAACATAGCACACATTTAGAACAGGCCTACCATGAAAACCACACTTCTCTCATCAAACGCTTTCGGCATAATCTAAACCAATGGGTCTATAGAAACATGTTATCCCAGTAAAAAAAAAAAAACTGCTCACTCATCATTTGCTTGAATCTGTAACTAATTTCCTGTTAACACAAGTGTGCGGGTGTTGAGGCGACAACTATGGAGGGTACACACATCCATACACACGCGCACACACACACAAATATGCACACACACAACATAGACCAGTGATATATGAGATCCACCCAGTCAAATTTGTCTTCAAGAGAACATCTCACCAGTCTAACTATTCTGGTTTGTGACTGGCACAGCTGGGTGTCATTAGCGCCATTCTTAAGCTAGCGTTGTGGCTCACACTACAAAAGGCCGCTTATATTAGGATCAACACACTTCGCGGACGCTCTATCACGTTTTTTTTTTCTTCAGTTAAAAGAAGAAAAAAAAACAGATCCATTTCAAAGCACGCTTTATCAAAGTGCGGAAGGAGAAAGACTTCAGGGTCAAAGCAGAGGAGGACTCTGGGTGAGAAGAGAGTCAACGTCATCATGTTTTCTCACTTCGCTAATCATTTCTTGTAATATGATCAAGTTCGGGTATGGCTTTGTTAGATAGGACCTTCGGACAGCCCGTCGCTGTTGCGTTTTCAGATAGAAGTCGTTCCCCTTCTGAACTACATCCCACAGATGAGGTCAGGAGGAGCTTAGATCCATTTCTCAACAAAACATAACAAATGAATCGTCTCTCAGTGCGTCGGACAGAAGAAACGGTAAGCAGTGACCTGTTCTTCATTGTCTATCTAGGTTCTTTAGATAAGCCCCTCAGGACTCATGGCACGCCACGCTCCTGAACTTGACCCTCTGTGCAAATTCATTACTCAAACCCCGGTCAAGGCTGAATGGCATGCGAACCAACTGGGACCGCAAGCATCCCCCGCCCCCCCCCCCCCCCCCCCCCCCCAACCACATCCCATGCCCCTCTCTTGATTTGTCTAATGAACACCATATGTTGAGTCCAGTTTCAAACCAGAGGGTGACAACTAATGAAGGGTTAATTCGAGGCGTTTCATTAGCGACCCTGTGCTCTGACCATTTCCAGTACCCCTCCGTGCTCCTGGCACAATCAGGGAGGAGGGAGGGAGGGAGGAGAGAAGAGCGGGGCCCTGTGATTGGAAAGAGGCGAGGGAGGAGAAGAAAAAAGGAGGGAACGGAGGAGCTGAGAAAGAGGCAGAAGGTGAAGAAAGGGGGGGGTGGGTGGGGCGGGCTGTGGAACAGTGGAAGGAGAGGGCAGAGGGAGGAGGTAGGAAGAGATGAGGGAGGGGGGGAGGGCAGAGGGAGGAGGTAGGAAGAGATGAGGGAGGGGGGGGAGGGCAGAGGGAGGAGGTAGGAAGAGATGAGGGAGGGGGGGAGGGCAGAGGGAGGAGGTAGGAAGAGATGAGGGAGGGGGGGAGGGCAGAGGGAGGAGGTAGGGAGGGTGGAGATGAGCAGAAGGCTCCTGGTTAATCAGAGTTAGGCACCAGGCTCTGGCAGCAGACGCTCCTAGCCTCTAATCCCTGTGAGGGGAGGATCTTCATTGTATCTGCTTTAGAAGCTCCTCCGGACCAATCTCTGATGCAGGCGGAGCTGTGATTAAAGACCTCGCTTTGAACGAGGGGGAAAACAGTTCATTTGCTTATTCCAAGTGGGATAAGTATCCTTGTTGACTCACTAATAACTTAGCTCTGAATTCCTTGTTGTGAAAGTTGATTCCAAGCATAGACGGTTCATTTGCGGATAAATACAACTGATAATTTCAACATTCTCATAATGCCCTCTTTCCTGGGGGCGGTGGGGGGAGGGGCAGGGATTGATTCACAACTATGAGCCACAAACAATCTGCCTCAATCATAATGGCAATTAATAAATAATTCCTACGTGCAGGAATTCATACGGAGCAACAAAAGTTATTTCACAAGCCTTTTATTTGCAAAACCTTGTGACATTTCTACTGCAACCCATTCACTAGATGGCATTCACTGTATGCCAATGTAAACAGAGATTAAGTGGTATCCCTTATATATATATATTTTATTGCCACATAACCTACTTGCTTTCATTTACTTACGAAAGAAATGGAGGTTTACAGTTTGTTACTTACTACATAACTGACGCTTTATGGCTTAGCAGCAGATTTACGTTTCAGGGAACCGTGACATTTCTGAAGGATTAGAATGCAATCAGTGTTTACTTGGTGGACAAATATAGCTAGCTGCAGCCGGGTAATAAATACTAATGTTTTGGACAGAAAATCATGTAGTCTAGACTTTGGTAGTGCTTTAATGGGATTCCTTGCAGATTTACTATTACTAAGCTCGCATGTGAAGTCAAGGCCACTAACTGGGTAGATTTTCCTTCAATGCAGATCATGTGGTCTACTGTTGCCAAATCCTGCTATCCTGTTGTTTATATCACGCCACTCTTGAGTACTTGAGTTTTTCTCCTTAAAGATCAGTGACACAGCAAATGCTGTGCAAGACTCTGCCCTCTGTAGCCTGTAGGCCTCACAACCTGACTGTTGTTAGTTTGGCCTGAGTTCCCAGGATCGCTAACAGCCTACGTGCTGATATTCCCGCACGACCACTTGGTTTTTAGATGGGATTTCCCGCCCGATGTAACGCCCATTGTCTCTCATAAACGATTCGCTAACTGAAGTGATCAGCGCTTAACTGGAAGCGTCCAGTGCGGTGGCTTGTCATCGAGTTGGGATGCTGAGGGTCGTTAAGAGCACAAGCTGTTGAAATCATCGGAATATATAAAATGCTGACGACACACACAGTCCCTCTCATCCGGTACCGAAGATCAAAACAAACAGTTAACAAGCCACATTAAGCGACCACATTAAACAGAGACTAAATCTCTTGTTGCACGTGTCTAATTCCTAGTCGGTGATGCCATTAAAAATGATCCATGGGGTGTGTGGTCGTAGGGAGCTGCCTTTGGCCGGTGCATCTGCAGGGGTGTGCCAAGCTTGGCTGAGGAGGACTGGAGGCCCAGGCGGGCCGCCCTGCTCCAGCCTGTCCGGTTTAAGAGGTGCTGGATGACAGCTTGTAACGAGAGGAATGCCTGCAGCAACCTGCAGCACCCGTAAAGCTGGAACCCTGCTGGAGGGGCTTCATCGCTAGGCTGGGTGGGCCGCACTCCCCCTACACCCCCCCGCCCTAGTCATAACCCACAGCTTGTTAGACCCCCCCCCCTCCCACATCAACCCCCCCCCCCCCCCCCGCGCCCCTCCCCCCGACCCCTTCCAACCACTCCCATACTCCACCTCCCACTTCCTCCCCCACCTTCCTCATCAACCCCCCCCCCCCCCCCCCCCCCCCCCCCCCAGCCCTCCGGGGCATCCACATGTTCGTCTCACACCCACTCTGTTTACAGTTCAGGTTTATAACATCCACGGACAAAATGCTCCGCATTCCTACCTCAGCCATTCATATCCTGGAGGCGAGTGCATCTGCATTTCTGCATAACCTCGTTCCCCCCCCCCCCCAGGCCAACACATGTTTCCCTTTTAAAGTCACATTGTGGGAGAACATTTGTACTTTAGCATCAACATTTTTGACAAGGCCCGTCCGCTCATCAGAACTTTCAGATGCCGGCCAATTCCAGTCGTTTTAAAGGGGGGGGGTGTCTCGACATAAGTGGCGTACGAGGAAAAGTCTCTCTGTCAGACCATAAAAAATGAATTAGAGCACATAAAAATCAAAGCCAAACAGTGAGGGATAAGAATATCAGGAGAGTATCTTCTGTCAAGGTCAGGTCAGAGGAAGACTTGGAGTCTAGAACTGATAGAATCTCTGGAATCTTCAATGCCTTATCTTCCAGCAGCCTCTACTCCTAAATACATCAGCAACAGCATATGTCTTACACGGGCCCTGGACACCATCATCGCAAACCATCACCTACCGCACCCCAAAGCACACACACACACACACACACACACATACAGACACACACCCATGCACACCTCCTCCAGCTTGGGGAAGGGATAGGCTGTAAGTGCTCAGCAAACACACAAACAGGTCCGGGCTCAGGAGAGGGGGCTGGGGGGGGGGGGGGGGGGGGGGGGGGGGGTCTGAGAGGTCAAGCAGGACTAGAGTGGGCTGGAGAGGGGCCAGAGATGGGTCTGATAACCCCCCCCCCCCCCCCCCGCTCTGTTCAGGGAAGGCGTGGGGGGGGGGGGGGGCCCGTTACAGGCAGATCTCCTGGTGATATGGCCCCCACAGCCCAGGTCACCACTCTCAGGTTACCCGCTGTGTCCTGTGCCCCCCCCCCCCCCCCCCACCCCCACTCCCCCTCCCCCAACGCTCCACCTCCACCCCCCATCCACCCAGCCCTTGAACATGGACTTGAGCCCGGGTCCAGACACCGACACAATGGGCTTCAGGGGGGAGTGGACTGGAGCTCTGGGAGCCCCTGGCTCTCAGCACAGTGGCTCTGCTGTGGAGCTGCTGGAGGGGAGCTTCTTATCGGCTTCTGTCCGGCCAGGCAAGCAGGCTCAGGTCACCTCGCAGAACAAAGTGCCTC
>CM059333.1:11204854-11248067 GCA_030340685.1 Protosalanx chinensis
ACTGGGGGAGCCAGCTAGTCGCAGGGCTATCACACAAACATTGACAGACAACATAGAGACAACCATTCACTCGCACAGTCATACACTAGGGACAATTTTTTCCACAATGCCCAATTAACCTACCACATGCATGTCTTTGGACGGTGGGAGAAGCCGGAGTGCCCGGAGAGAACCCACGGTAACACGGGGAGGACATGCAGGTGGGAGGAAGCCGGAGTGCCCGGAGAGAACCCACGGTAACACGGGGAGGACATGCAGACTCCACCCAGAGAGATCATGGTCGGGCCCGAGATTCGAACTCATGATCTCCTTATTGGGAGGCGAGAGCACTAACCGCTCTGCCACCGTGCACCCTAATTGTAATCTAATTGTAATCTAATTGTATAATAATTGTAACAAAAAAAAATATATATATATATATTTCACGGATTTCACTTATCACGGGTTCTTTTTGGAACGTAACTCCCGTGAAAAACGAGGGTTCACTGAATATTTAATGTAACGGTTGCCTGCTTTCATCCTCCACTTCCTCTGTCCCCTTAAAAGGGCAGCTGTGTCTGGGAGGGAGAGACGGATCACAGCTAAAAGGGGGGGGGGGGGGGGGGGGGGGGGTTGCGTTACAGTGAATCGCGGGGCGGTGTCATCATCTATCAGAGCCTTTGTAATACAACATGCCTTAAAAAAAACACACACAAAAAAGCCCCACGCTGCTTTGCCAAACGCAATAAATTGACATCGACACCTTCCTGTACCTTTGAGAAGGAACCCGCTTTGCCGGCAGAATCCCGTGTCTTTGCGTGATGGATAGCCTTACGAAGGCTGACCTTCTCTCGACAAGGCCTACTTTTTATCTCTCTCTGCTCCTCTCGCTCTCGACTTCAACAGCCTCAGCCTGTGGTTCTATCGGCGCCGCAGCTCTCCGTCCCTTCGTGGCGTTTCGTACACGGACTCGGACGGCCGCTAAGGGCTCCTGTCGTGCGAGGCGTTCCAGAGGAGAGATAATGGTGGATTGAGTCTTACTCGGTTATCAGACAGCAGGTGGAATCTCCACCCATTCATCATGATAGGAGGCCACGCAGCCAGAGCGATGACCCGAGGGGGGGGGGCGGGGGCGGGGGGGGTGGGGGCTCTGAGTTACACCGCCTCCCTCCCCTGGCAAGTAGCTTAGGGGGCCCCCAGCAGCCCCCCCCCCCAGACTAAATGGAAAAAGGTTCTATCCTCTATCCGTACCCCATCGTAAGGTCCCCAGACCCCCTACAGGCAGACCGGCTAAAGACTCCACCTTAGCCATTCCCAAGGGGACCAGAAAGAGCCCCACCGGTGGCCTTTAAGTGTCCGGCCGTGCTTGCGTTAGCGCTGCCTGTCTGAAGGGGCCTGTAAGTGCTCTCCTCCAGACGGAGCTTGTGAATGAGCTGCAGTGTTGCGTCGTCTGAGCCAAGCCCTAGCTTCGCTCCAGAGGTGGCAAGCTGCCAAACGGCATCAGACCAGGCGTATAAAAAGCTGTCATAACTGAACTCCCCAGAAGTGACCGTACACTAGCCAGACCTACAGCTTCTCCACAGGCCCCAGCGCAGCAGCGCAGCACTCGCTGGCTTTCGTCTCAGGGAGAATGTAAAGTTCCAGCACGGGGTTCCAGAGAAAACCACCAGAGGACGACCAAAAGAAGGAAATGAGCGTGACGGAGTCGCTCGAGCTCGACCCGCAAAGAAGGTTCCAGCAGGCGACACTCGCTCTGGACTCGTGGCGACCACCAGGTGAAGACATCCATACCCGAGGACCGAACTCAACGACTTTAAAACAGCCCAGGAGGCCTTTTCCATGGAGGGTCGTGAAAAAGGCCCAATGGCACAGGCTCTTAGGACCAGAGGGAGGGGAGGGGTGGTCCTCCCCCCCCCCCAAGCCCCCCCAACCCTCAGGAGGGAAGTGGAGTAGAGCCGAGGCCGGGGCTGCCTGCTGACATAAATCACAGGAAGGGGGGGGGGGGGAGAGCAGGAGGCTCGGCGAATGGCAGCCCAGCCTTTTTCCATTTCCTCATTTATCAAGGGAAGTGGCATTAATAAACACATCTCCCCAGAGGTGAAGCGAGTAACAGAGATAAATAAGGCTGCCAGTCCTGAATAGCTCGTCCCCTCCCTGCTCACTCAAACCAGGGCGTTAATGCCAATGCAAATACCGGCTAAATTCACCCATCCAACCAGGAAGACCTGGACTTAGCAGCTGGTTAACTACCTAAATGACACATCCTCTACCCTCAACCCCCAGCATCCCGTCCCACAGGCACAATGTCTTTAGCAGCAACATTCATAGCAGGAATGTTTCTGGAAGTTTCCCAGCAGACAGACAGATCCCCCTGATGGGTTGTTAAATTTCAGACATGTTGGTTGCATCATCTGAAGTCCGTCAGCATCCCAACAGAAAGTCTTGGCGCGGTGAGATTGAGAACATATGTCAAACGGACGACTCCGCTGAAGAGATACACTCGCAGCGAAGAATCATCCGAAAGACGTACATTGCGGTCAGGAAAAGAGAGTCGGAATATAGTTTTGTCCCCGCAGAGCTGGATCACCAAGACACTTTCTGGCTGTTCAACTGCTAAGAGAGGGCGTTCTGTTGTGGGAACCACACACACACACACACACACACACCCTCACACACACACCCTCACACACACACACACACACACACCCTCACACACACACAGGAATGAGCTGTTTAGCCGTAATGGAACGTCCGGTGGCCAGTGCCTTGTGTAATGACCACGCTGGTCCCCATCCCAAGCTGGCGAGGGTTTTATGACCGTTTGGGCTCCAACAACACCACAGCTAATGTGGAGCACCTGTTGGGGCCACAGCAACTGTCTGACTGCTTCTTCTGCTGACATAACAGGCAGTAAGAGGTGCAGGCAGGGCAGAGGGCCAGCTGCCTCAAATAAACAGACTTGGTTGAGTTTAGATACAGCATCAAACTTTATTAGCGTAGACCTAGAGGCCTAATGCATGAACCTTTTTACGAGCATGCATCTGCACTGGTTGCGCACGTCAGACAGTGAAATGAACGCTCTATTTCAAAATCCGTTGCTTCGCCTCTCGAGTTCCTTCTGGGGTTTCCACCGAGGCGCAAAACGTCCTTATTCATCAGATTTGTTTCTACGTAGATGATCGCTGCTGTATTTCAAGCTAGGTTAGAGAGCGTTAAATAGGCCCGGCACATTTACATGGAGGACAGTAAACGTGAGATCGATCTGAACATTCTGCATACATTTCCTCATTGTTGAAATCAATCCCTCTAAATTGGCCTCATTTGCCAAAGTGAAGCGCGAGATTGAGACTAAGATGTTTATCAGAGTAATTGCATGGAATTATTTTGGAGAGATTGATCATACGGAGTCAGAATCTAAATGAGACTACTAGGTTTAAATAAAAACGCACTTTGCATGCAAGGTTACGTTACCTTCTGTTGAAATACGCGCTGGAAATGTGTGTCAGTAGGGTACATTAAAATGAAGTTCTTCAGATAAAACTAAAAAAGTCCTTTTCTTTTACATCTATAATAGGAAGGATTTCACACCACCACCACACCCACCAAACTCCAAGAAGGATGAGCTCAAATTTTACTGCACAATATCTTCCTGCCAGTCTCAGTCTCCATCACCTCATACAAATTGTTTACTGTATTAGCTGTGAATCAATCTTGAGCACTTATTGATAGGCCTGTTCTATTTCCTGGGAGTGTGACTGTCGGAGTACAGCAGCCTGAACATCAATCACCCGGTCCCAGCAGGCTGGATCAGCGTTCTCCCCGGTCCTGGAGAACCCAGAAATAGATCTCCACTGGGCAGGAGGGGGAAATGACACAATGATACAGCTCAAGAGTGACTCAATAGATTTGGGCTGGATGGAATTACTCCCTTTTTTTCTTTTTTTAAGTTGCGAAACATTCATAATCCCACACGATAAGTGGGTGCCCCCCTTAGCGAGAGACCTGGGTGTGATGACTTGTGAAGAGTGGAGAGATGGTTTTTGGAGGCAGGGTGGAAAGACAGTTAGGCCTACTCAGTAGACAGCATTGATACGATTAAATCGTTATTGTTGTGTTGTTGTTGCTTTATTACTCGCACCACAGGTAGACTACTGTCCAGCGGAGGCTCACCTTAAAACTTGTATAATGTTCAGCTGAATGCTCTTATAGTTCTTCCCTTCGCACTTATTGGTTCTCATGATGTATGTTTTGTAACCTAGATGCCCGCTATGTTTGGGGTCTATCAAGTTGCTATGCTCAGTAACCGAAGCTCTTTTGTAAAGCTCTCTCTTGTAAGGCGCTTTGGATAAAAGCGTCTGCTAAATGAATAAATGTAAATGTAAGTGACGACGCACGGCCAGTGAGGCGAAATATTGCCAGAGTATGTCCAGATGAGAGAGATAATAGTATTAATGCTTCATTTAGCAGATGCTTTTATCCAAAGCGACTTACAGTTTAAGAACAGGAACATTCCCCTGAAGCAAGTAGGGTGAAGTGCCTTGCCCAAGGACACAACATCACACAGCCACAGCCGGGGTTCGAACACACAACCTTCTGATCACAAGGCCAACGCCTTAACCCGCTGAGCCACCTGACTCCCTCGATGGGACGTGTAGTTTGACGTACCTGTGCTTCTGTTTGCTGTTCTGCAGTTTCTCGCTTCGCCAGCCCCAGGGTCACCCCCAGGGTCACCCCCAGGGTCAGCAGGAAGAGAGCTCTGTCCATCTCCCCACTGTCGGACGCCAGCATCGACCTGCAGACCATGATCCGCACCTCGCCCAACTCCCTGGTGGCCTACATCAACAACTCCCGCTCCAGCTCTGCAGCGTCCAGCTCCTATGGTCACCTGTCTGTGGGGGGAATCAGGTACCATACTGACACACCCCCTCTCCTACAAGCTTCTTAGTTAGGATTCTATAGGCCAGCGGTCGGCAACCCTGGTCCTAGGGAGCCGCTGTCCTGAAGGTTCTAGATGTTTCCCTGCTCCAGCACACCTGATTCTAATGGAGGGTCGTTATCAAGTTCTGTGGAAGCCTCATAATTACCCTCCATTAGAATCAGGTGTGCTGGAGCAGGGAAACATCGAAAATCTTCAGGACAGTGGCTCCTGAGGACCAGGGTTGCTGATATAGACCTAATAAATGATTTTATCATGGTAAATAGCTTATTTTGCAAGATGATGTAGACGTGATACTGTATATAGTATACGGGATGTAATACATGACCTCATCGTATGCTCTCGTCTGATTGGCAGCCCCTCTTTCCCGTTCGCCCACCCCATCAACCCCATGGCCTATCAGCAGCTGCTCTCCCAGCAGAGGGGGCTGAGCGCCTTCGGACACACCCCTCCCCTCATCCAGCCTTCGCCCACCTTCTCCAGCCGGCAGCACGCCGCGTTAAGCCTCGCCTCCCTGCCCCCCTCAGTCCACCACAACGACATGCAGGCCAAGGTAAGCCCCGCCCACTAACACGCACTGCGGGGAGGGGCTTGTCAAACCAAGCTGGAAGCCTGTCCCCTTGTGCAATCGTTTTTTGGGGGGTCTGTACTTTAGTTTTACAAGATTTTGTTTGACGTATTCATTTAGCAGACGCTCTTATCCAGAGAGACTTACAGCAAGTACAGGGACATTCCCCCCCCCCTGAGGCAAGCAGGGTGAAATGCCTTGTCCAAGGACACAACGTCATGCTGGCACAGCCGGGGTTCGAACCAGGGACCTTCTGATTACCAACCCGACACGCTAACCGACTTCACCGCAAGGCTGCCCTTTTCAAATGGAAGGGATTGGCTGTGTTAGCTCTCCTCCATTATCATCTTTTGTATACAAGAGTTGAGGTCTGCGGCGGTCAGGCCTGTGCTTATGTTATCATTCCGTTCACTTAAGTGTCCCTACTGAAGCTAAACTTCGTCTGGGCGAAGACAGCTTTAAGAAGACGTGCTTCAGACCTCCTCATTCCCCGCAAACCCACCGAGTCCCAGCTCTGTTCACTGTCTGTTGTCTGTAATGAAGCCAGCCTTGAAGACGGGACGATTCCTCCTAGCTCTGATCAAAAGCACATTGCCGTGGTTCAGGGTAATCACAGTCAGCGTTAGTACCACACAGCTCTTCCCACACACACTGGCCCGAGTCAGCACTGCGGTGGCCAGGGAGGGCCCTCGGTCCTCGGGAGCGTCCTCTCATCTCCCTCCAGGAGTCACTTGAGGTTTTCAGGAGCGAGCCTCAACGTTCTAGATGTTTCCATGTGCGTCCATTCATCAGAGAAAACGGGCTAAATTGTTTAGTCTCCTCGGTTGGGGCTGGTTGCTTTGCTCACGCTTGTCTCCTCACCCCCCCCCCCCCTCACCCCCCCTCCTCACCCCTCATCCCCCCTCCTCAGAACCCTAACGGAGACTCGGCAGTCAGCAGCACGGTGAACCCCGCGATCACCAAAAGGTCAAAGGTGAAGATGGAGACGGAGGTGGCGAGGTCGCTGTCCCCCTGTTCCCCGGTAAGAGCGTCAGCCGCGCCTCCCCAGCTCCTCCTCCAGAAGACGGAGAGGAGCGGCGATGACAGTTTTACGATTAGAGGGAAGTTGACGAAGGAACCTTCGGCGAAGCGTGAGCTGAGGGTTTAAACTTCAGCTCCCTGCCGCTCTCATCTCTGACGCGTTCATCTGTTCCCTGGGAGCGCCGGGGTCCTGAGCAGTGTCCTGGCACCCCCCCAGGGAGGCCCCTGTTCCCTGACCCGCTTTCCTCCTCGGGCGCCTGAGAAAAACTCTGTGCGATAAGAGCTTTGCATCCATTTGTTTGTTTCCTGCCATGCCCCCCCCTCCCCCCCCCCCCCGGCCACTGTAAACTGTGCCAGAGCACTCCATTTTCATGAAATATTGGCCGGGGCCGTTATTGTCATCTGAAAGCCCCCCACCACCCCCTTCCTCCCTCTCTCTCTCTCTCTCTCTCTCTCTCTTTCTTTCTTTTTTCTTCACCCGGGCTCATTCTCTTCCCTTTTGACAAATTTGCGTCTCCCCTCCGATTCCGAGGCAGGTTTGGGCTTGATGCATGGCGGTGGCGAGGCGCGCAGTCGTCTTGGGGCCGGCAGAATTGATGAAGATAGCGCGCAGGGGCAGAGATAAACATGCTGCAGTCAGCAGCAGCTCAGGGGGGGGGGGGGGGGGGGGGGCATGGGGAGGTGGGGAGGGGGGGGGGGGTGAACAGGGGACAGCCTGGGAAAAAAAAACGGCCTCCAGCCAGACAGCCTCCGCCCCCCCCCCCCCCCCCCCCCCCCGCACCTCCCCTCCTCTCCCCCCGGGCAGGGAGCGAAGCTAACCGCCTTTAATCCGGCCGCTGCCGCCACCCAATCAAGACTGGGCGTCCTGATCGGGGCCCGCTCCCAGGGATATTTAAGGAGGCTCACGCAGGAGCGCTTTGGACCTTTTAGGGAGCCGAAAGCATCCTGAGCCACTCCAGTTTAATCGGAGTGCAGGGAAATGTAAAGTAGGGGAGAAGAACCAGGGGTGGAAAGAAGCGGGCGGATTGACAGAGAAGACAGTCGATGGCTGCTGAGTTGCTTCCTGCTGTGGAAGACTTTGAACGTGTGTGTGACGCTCTCTCTCTCCGCTCTGCGCCCGTAGGACCATCTGGGTGGGATGCTGGACCTGAAGGAGGACCTGGACAAAGACGAATGCAAGCAGGAGCCTGAGATGGTGTACGAGACCAACTGCCACTGGGACGGCTGCTGCAGAGAGTACGACACTCAGGACCAGCTGGTCCACGTAAGAAGGGCACTGGGTTTTTGTGTGTGTGTGTGTGTGTGTCTGCATGTGCTACCTTCCTATGATTTAGTCTGCCACCTGCATAAAGCTGGCCTTGCTGGCAGATCCTAGAATGATGTTACCCTGCTCCATTGTTCCACTTTAAACCCCGAGCAACTGCAAATTAGCCTGCATTACTGCTAGCAGAGATTAGCAGCAGGCCAGAGGTGGGGTAGCTAATGAGCGTGTGTTGAGAGCTGTGCAGCTGTGTCAGAGCCGGGCTCATTGACCCCTGGCCTGTATGAGCTGCATGACCTTTGACCCCAGAGGACCTGGGCAAGAAAGCCCTTCCTCCCAGAAACATGAAATGTCGTCCCTTGTCCGGTCTCAACACCTGCATGTAAGAGGACAGACCCAGCAGACGCAGCAGCCAGGTCAGACGGGCTCCAGATTCCTCCGTACCCCCCAACTCCTTTTCTCCCTGTCCCACCAGACACTGAACCAAATCCCTCAAAGACGGTTCGTCTCGCGGACAAACTTGTTATTCGGCTCTTAGAAGGTGTTGGCTGTCATTATGGCTTCTTGAACCTTTCTGTAAAGCCAGGGAGGGGCGAGCGGTGGATTTGGGACATACTAGGCAGCCGGCGAGGCAGAGAGGGAATGAGGCAGTGCTCCGTGGGTGGGGGGGGGGGGGCACTGTCCCAGAGGCAGCTCAGAGGACCTCCCCCCCCCCCCCCCCCCCCACCCATTATCTCTGCTCATTGTTTCTCTGTGTCACAGCAGCTCAGAAGGGTTTGCACTAAATGACACCCTGCTGAATGTTTACCTGCAGTCAGAGATCTCTGCTAATGATAGACCCGGGATGCTGTGGGTTGGAAACAAAGAGACGCTTGTTTTGGAGCGCATGTTCGCCCACCAGTCATGTGTCCGGGGCTTAATGATCCACCCCAGGACGTTAAACCAACAACTCACTAGGCTCTGTGGCCCGAGGGACAGCCCTTCACCACAATGACGGCCCCTTGTCACCAAACTGGAACGGACAGAAATCTGAGCCCTGGTAGCCGCAAGGATTTTGGGGAAGTTTCTAGAAAGATCGTCGTCAAGAGATCCGAAGTAAACCTTGGCGTTCGGGGGGGGGGGGCGGGGGCGATACCCACCGCACTAGAGCCCTGAGTGATCCTGTGCACTCAAACACTACAGCCTAACGAGGGAATGCTTTCAAGCCCGGCGTACCTGTCCAAACTCATCCTTCCCAAGTCTGGTCAGAGAGACACCACATCAATCTTGGGGAGAGGGGTTTCCAACGCACCTAAGAGAGCAATTCTGGCATATTAAACACCCAGTACATATACAAACATGAGTGAAGTGGGGACATGTCGGTGACTGACGACTGATTTTGAGCTTAATTCTCCAGTCGGAGTCAAAACCGGAATCTCATCTATCAGACTGTGCTGGTTCCTGAAAGCGGCCCTTGATTGGCTCGTAGCAACAAAAAATAACAATCACGTCGCTTTGTTCCTGTCTGACAAATGCTAGGTAAACCTGCAAACTTTGATGGATGACACCTCTAAAAATGTTCTTTGATAAGCAAATGGGGCTCCGTCACCAAGTCATTTCTTAAAACACACTTTTACAATTTGTTCTACAACGCGTGTTTTCTCTTCGGGAGGGAGTAATGTTTATGGGAAGGTAATCTTCTTAGATATCAGGTAGTTACAACTCCGAGTCTCCTGGCCTGCTCTAGTCAGGTCAGACTCCGATGCCAAAAGATAGAAATTCCTGGGAATAAATAAAAAAAACTGTGTTTGTGAATAAAAGTGTTCCAGTGAGTCTGTGGAAGAAATTATATTTCCTGTTAATCACTAGTGAACACACCTTCTCTGAAGACTGTTGTAACGTCATTACTGCCTGACTGTCACTATCTATGTTTACGTTCTTGTGCCCTATAAAAGAATGTGCTCTTGCCGGGAGAGAGACATGATTGAGACCTAAGCCTTGTACTGTCTTCGTTTTGTTGCCAGAGGTCTGGTCATTTCTCCCCAATCTGCAGATTCTTTGATACGTATTAAACCCAGAACTCAACTGAACTGTCACTTTGTTTTATGAAGAGACGGACAAAACACTGTCTTCATCAAGTCCGAGCGGGAATTAACCTTCTTCAAATGTGTGTGTGTGTGTGTATATGTGTGTGTGCAGCACATCAATAACGACCACATCCACGGGGAGAAGAAGGAGTTTGTATGTCGCTGGGACGAGTGTTCCCGGGAGCAGAAGCCCTTCAAGGCCCAGTACATGCTGGTGGTCCACATGCGACGCCACACCGGGGAGAAGCCACACAAGTGCACTGTGAGTCACTTCCCAGGCAGGAAGTCTTCACCACACCTGGTGCTCCCCTTCAGGAGCCCTCCATACCGCACACCTACGCATGGAAACCAATCTGTCTCCCTCAGAAGCACACACACGTAAAAGCCAGTCAGAATCTTTAGCTGTTAGCCAAAGATGGATTTGATTCGTAAAGCTGCGGTCAGCGATGACGCAAGCATTCCTCCCCTTCAAACATGAGTTTGTACTGTATTCTGTTGAGGATAAAGACAGTAATATCTTAGTAGTGTCTCAACTAGCTGTGCAATGCGTGCATTGAGACAATGGCATAACAATAAAGAGTTGGTGAAGGTACCAATGATCTTCATGTAAATGTGTAGACTGACCTCGCACGCCCGCTTGTTCTGACACGTTCCCCCCCCCCCCCCCCCCCCTCCAGTTTGAGGGCTGCTCCAAGGCCTACTCCAGACTGGAGAACCTGAAGACGCACCTGCGCTCGCATACGGGAGAGAAGCCCTACGTGTGCGAGCATGAGGGCTGCAACAAAGCCTTCTCCAACGCCTCGGACCGCGCCAAGCACCAGAACCGCACTCACTCCAACGAGGTAGCGGCTCTCCCCGCCCCCCCCCCCCTCCTCTCCCCCTCCTCTCCATCCCTCCTCTCCTCTCCACCCCCCCCTCCCCCCCTCTCACTCCCTTCACTTCAGACAGACTACCTTATGGACCCCCATTAGAAATTCTCTCAGACCTCCTTGAAGGGAGGAAAAAGGAGCGCGATGTTTTGTGACTACGCTGTAAGCACGACCTCAAGCATTGGAAACGTAAGAGGGAGCCTTTGTGTGAATATGCTGCAGCCTCGTCTGGCTCTGTCCAGGTTCAGACACACCGGTTCAGGGTTTGTTTTTTTTCTCCCTCTCATCATGTCTGGGGTGACCGTTCTTGAACGCTCCTCCCCGCCCTTCTTATTCAGGACTGTGTGTGTGTGTGTGTGTGTGTGTGTGCTCCCTCCCGTGCAAGTCTCCGTAAGCGCGTGGCTGTGCGTTAGCACGAGTAAATAATGAGACGCGGCACTAATGAGTGCTGCAAGGCCCACAATGCATTAGTGCGAATCAAGCCTCTCCCTGTGGAGAGAGACCACCTGCAGATCATGAATACGGAATGAAACCTGGAAGCATTTCAACCCCCCCGACAATCCATCAGGGAAGCGGGTTGGGGGGGAGGGGGGGAGGGGGGGGATGGGAGATTGGGATCACAACATCCCGCAGTAGATCCACCAGGAACACTAACTTTAGTACCGGCGCCCATGAATCATACCGAGCCTCTTGGTTTAAAACCACAGTGTCAACTGTTCCACATGCATCATTTATATCTCTAATTGCATGTTTACAACCATATCAAGTCACAGCTAATCTGAGTTAGTAGGAGAGAGAGCGACTCGCATATGTTTGACTGTTAGTGACGCCACGCCGACAAACGAATCTTTATCTCTTTTCGCAGAACCCTACGTGTGCAAAATCCCCGGTTGCACGAAGCGCTACACGGACCCCAGCTCCCTCAGGAAGCACGTCAAGACCGTCCACGGCCCCGAGGCCCACGTCACCAAGAAGCAGCGCGGGGACATCCAACCCCGGCCGCACAACCCCCGGGAGAACGGGGAGAATGACTCCAAAGCCGGCGGCCGGGCCGCGGAGGAGAAGCTGGAGGCCAACAGCGCCTCCAGAGACCGGGAGGACTATCTGCAGGTCAAGTCCATCAAGACCGAAAACTCTGTGGTAAATAAATCGGTCAACTGCTTGATGGACGTTAACAACCCGAACGATAGTTCCCGGCCAGGTTGCCGTCACTAACCTACGGGTGTATTTTTGTCCCCTAACCAGCTCTTTGCATTCTAATATCACACTAACAATAGCATGCAAGTCTTACCTAACAAAATCCCTTCGATCTAACCAATCTCCCTTTTTTCTAACAATCTCTGCCTGCCGCTCGAATGCATCCAACTTTCTCCCCTTCAAACAGACATTACTAAGGTGAGCGCTTCAGTTTGATCACCGCATCCCCCTAGTTAGCAACGACCGCTGTCCTCATGTCATCTCACCACGGGAGAGAGCGAGCGCCTTCCTGTAAACATCTTCATCGTTTTTTTGTTTTTTTCTCATGGTCTGGACTACAAGGTCCTGCCGGTCCAATCGAAATGCTTGGTTCTACACACCAACATTGGCGATGTGTCCGTCCCAGCTGAACGCTGTATGCCGACTGGGGAACGGGTCCTTGATGTTTGACATCGTTTTTTTTTTTTTTACCCCGTGCATGGTCCATTGTGTAACGTGAAGCAATGCTGCCAGTCTTCAACCCCCCCCCCACACCCCCATTCACCCCCCTAGCCTGATTATCCAGCCCAATTCCACAGCAACGGGTGGATCTAACAGAAATCTTAACCCTGCCCGACGATAAAAGCCAACGCTAGATTAATATTCAAACGCTGGGGGGACTGTTTTCACTGTTCTGAACAAATAGCGCCGATGATCAAGCCGTGATTACGACAGCTTTTAAAAGCCCTCTCCGCAGGGCCGGAATATATTTCTAGGTTAGGCGGGTGGGGGGGGGGGGGGAGTGGGGGGGGTCCTGATTCAGAGAGACAGCTCACCTTGCGTGTCAGTTGTTGCTCGTGTCGATTCGCCCAGGCGGGAACATCCATGATTAATAAGGAAAAGTCGCCACGACGGATCATGAATTGTCAGCCGCTTAGCGAAGAGGCGAGCTTTGACGAGGACCCTGAGGGAACTCCACAACCAACCTGAGTTAGGGGGGGGTTGAGAGTGAGGGTGGGTGAGGGTAGGGGGTGGGCGCACTCCTCCAACACGACAGCGCAAACTCGCGAAGGGTGTTGTCGAAGGAGGCCCTTCCGACAAACAAGCTTAACCCCGCCCCCCCAGATGAGACAGGGACCCCAATGCGCTCCAGCAATGCTTTCATCACGCCCCATTTCCAATTCACAGACAGACTACGAGAGACGCCCCCCCCCCCCCCCCCCCCGGCCCTCATTATTTACTATTACAGTTGAGGGGGATTAAATGCTTCATGATTTACATCCTATCGTTTTGTTGTTGCCGTTCCATTTTTCTTCCTGGTTGAAACCCTTGGTGTAAACATGGAATTTGTTTATCCGCTTTCTTCATCCATCCCTCCCTCTCCCCCCCTCGCTCTCCCTCCCTCTCCCCCCCTCGCTCTCCCTCCCTCTCCCCCCCCTCGCTCTCCCTCCCTCTCCCCCCCTCGCTCTCCCTCCCTCTCCCCCCCTCGCTCTCCCTCCCTCTCCCACCCTCCTCTAGATGTATCAGTCCAGCCCTGGTGGCCAATCGTCATGCAGCAGTGAGCCATCGCCGCTTGGCAGCGCCACCAACCATGACAGTGGAGTAGAGATGGCCATGCTCAGCAGCGGGGGCAGCCTGGGGGAGCTGAGCGCTCTGGACGAGCCCCTGGGGCTGGACGCCACCACCGCCTCCCCCGGGACGGGCACCGTGATGGGGACGGGAGGGGGAGCCGTGCTGGGTCTCCACCTGCGGAAGCAGCTCCACACCTGCCACCGACTGGAGCACCTGAAGAAGGAGAGGCTGGCGACAGTGAGGGACTCCTGCCAGTGGGCCAACACAGCGCCTCAGGGGACCCACACTAAGCTACCCCCTATACTGGTTAGCGGTGAGTCAGCAAGGTCTATCTCAACAACAGAAGCGCTGAAAGATTCGGATGCTAGATTCTAGCGGGAATTTGGGGAATTCGGCATGTCATCTTGATTGGTTCTTTTTAACGTTAAATAAAAATACCTCAGTTAGCAGATGCTTTTATCTAAAGTACAGGGACAATCCCCCTGAGGCAAGAACGGTGAAGTGCCTTGCCCAAGGACACAACGTCACACATAGCCAGAGCCGGGGATCGAACTCACTACTTTCCAATCACGAGGCCAACGCCTTAACGCGCTGAGCCACCTGACTCTCTTAAAATATGAAACTTCAAGTTCAAACCTTTGTGCAAGATGTCACCTGTAGTGTTTTCCTTACATAAATGCGTGTGTGTCTCTCAGGTTCCTTTCTGGAGACCGGAGGTCTGGGTGGCGTGACGTCCTGCGTCCCGTGCCCCAGCCTGAGCGACCTCTTCCCCGGCAAGACGCTGGGAGATCGCCGGGACAGCTCCACCAGCACCGCCAGCTCCGCCTACGCCTTCAGCCGCCGCTCCTCCGGGATATCCCCCTGCTGCTCCAGCCGCCGCTCCTCCGAGGAGGCCTCCCCATTCGGCCACTGCCACCGCAACAACCTCAGCTCGGCCGACTCCTACGACCCTATCTCCACCGACCTCTCCCGCCGCTCCAGCGAGGCCAGCCAGTGTGGGGGGGGGGGAGGAGGCCTCCCCAGCCTGCTCAGCCTCACCCCAGCCCAGCACTACCGCCTCAAGGCCAAGTACGCCGCCGCCACCGGGGGAGCCCCGCCCACGCCCCTGCCCAGCATGGAGCGCCTGAGTGTCAGGACGCGCGCGGCGCTTTACGGGGATCGGATCCAGGAGGCGGGCGGT
The DNA here is from genome assembly GCA_030340685.1 of Protosalanx chinensis. Taxonomy (NCBI): domain Eukaryota; kingdom Metazoa; phylum Chordata; class Actinopteri; order Osmeriformes; family Salangidae; genus Protosalanx; species Protosalanx chinensis. The sequence continues at coordinate 11,219,482 of CM059333.1, forward strand.
CGTCCCTTCGGGTGCCCCGTCGCGCCGAGGCGCTGCAGCGACACGGGCTACCCCGCCCGGAGTATGATGCCCCATGAGGCCCCCTCCAGCCTGCCTCGGCGGGCCAGCGACCCCGTCCGCCACGCCTCCCTGGAGCCCCTGCCCCAGCCTCTCTCGCAGGGCCAGCGCTACAACAGCCTGGGCAGCGTGCACCCCCAGAACGGCGAGCGGCGCCACCTGGCCCTGCAGGGCTGCCCCCGCTCCGAAGGCAGCCTCCAGCGCTACCCCTACGGCCCGCGCCCCCCCAGCATCTCCGAGAACGTCGCCATGGAGACCATGGCCAGCGAGGCCGGCGGTCGGCTCGACGACGAGCTGATGGTGCTTTCTGACGGACACGGCTCGCTACGCGGGCTCCCGGGACGCCGAGCCGGCCTCGAACCCGAGCCGATCGCCCTACGGCAGAGACGCGCAGAGTTTCCATGGGAACGCTCACCCCCCCCAGCAGGGCCACCTGTACCACAGACGGAGGATGGCGGTCGTGGACGCCAACGTGACCCCCCCCATCCAGGCTCCGCCTCCCTGTGCCCTGAGCTCCAGAGAGCAGCAGACCTGCCCCTCCTCTCCCAGGAGCAACAACAACCACATCCAGCCCGTCCAGTGGAACGAGGTCAGTTCAGGGAGCGTGGAGCTCCCTCCCCAGCACATCCGGCACGGTAACCTCGCTGTGGTCCAACAAAAACACAACTTCAGCTCTTACCAGAACCTCGGCTCCGACCCACAGATGAATCCCAACCTGACGCTGGTTCCGCAGCAGAGATTCCCACGGCAGAACTCAGACCCGCGGATCATCAACGGCGTCCAGCAGCAAAGGCTTCAGCCTCAGACCGCTAACCTGAACGAGCCTGGGAACTTAGAATACGGCTTCGACCAGAGTCTGGGGCCTAGCCACGCTAGCGCTAATGCTAACCAACGTCCAGCCTGCGGTAAGATGACCGGCATCACCATGGATGTACCCGGCCCCAACAGGAACACCTTGACCAGGGAGGCTGTGGACACGCACAATCACAGGTCGCAAGTCCAATTCGAGGATAACAAATTGCGGCGTCCCTCGTCAGAATTACAACTCACCGGCCCAGAATGCCGTGCAAGGTGGGAATCCAGTTCCTCTTCAGCCGAGGCCTCCCCCTGACACCAGGATCGTGAACAGAGAGCACTCTGGGATAGAAATGCAAACCAACCACAACCAAGTCTTCAGCAACTCTGAAGCTCTGGCTAAAAGGAAACCTAGATCTGTGGAACTGATGGACAACATGTTCTACATGGGTCAGATTCAGGTCTTTGAGCCGGACGGTCATTTAAAACGTGGCCATGTCAGCGATGGTGAGCGTCCCTCCATGTGGGGCGAGGGTGGACCAGGGCTCCCAGGGCTTCAGCTCCAGCCAAGTGTCCAGCAGCGAGAGCTCGTCCCGGGCAGCAGAGCAGCCCCAGATAGACTTCGACGCCCTGCTGGATGACGGAGATCACTCCAGCCTCATGTCCGGTACCTTGAGTCCTGGGCTCCTCCAGAGCCTATCCCAGACCTCCTCACGCCTCACCACTCCCCGGAACTCGGTCACCTTGCCCTCTGTGCCCGCTGGCTTGGGCAACATGGCCATTGGAGACATGAGCTCCCTGCTAACTGCTCTGGCAGAGGAGAGCACCTTCTTGAACCTGATGTCCTAGCCTTCGGCATTGCACTGCGGGAGAAGGACGACGTGAGACGATCGTAGACGCTCTTCCGGAAGGGTTCAAATTCGTGACTTTTTTTTCTTCATCATTTGCCCTACCTTGACCACTGACCTGGACATGAAGAATGTGCGAACATTTCAGAGAACTGGTTTCCGGACATGCCAAAACACCAACCTTGGACCTGTATGACCCTGTACAGTATTATTTGGCAAGGATTTAAGTTGGCAGTTTTTCTAGCTTTTGAAAAGCCATATTTGACCTTTAGATGAGTTGTAATAATGTAAACCACAGCACAAGTATTTTAAAGGTGTACATGAGAGTACAGTTCTGCAGCACAACGAATGTACTAAGTGCCTCTCTGAAGGAGCACATGATACACTCCTAGCTGAAACAGGTCCATGTATGTATGTGGAGTTTGTATTTGTTTTTTTTATCAGCATTTACTTACAGTATTTAAAGACGTACACTGTAGAATTGAATAATTGTGTGAATAACTTGATCCACAACATTTAGTTCTTTCATATCAGCTCATTACAAACTCATTTACTTTCTATCAATGAGACTGCAAAGAGGAAAGAGTGGCGAGGCACGGAGGGGAAAGCTGTCAATTTCATCTTGCCAAGTTTATTTTCAGCAACGAAGCTTTATGTGATTGTTCTGTTGCTCTGATTTCCACATTTGAGATTAATAGCGACAACACAATGTCAAGACTATCGAGTCGTGAGTCGTGACTGGAATCTAAAGACCCATTTCAAAGGAATATGCAAATACTTGATAGGCTACATATTCTGTTGTAAATGAGATTCCAATTACTGTATTATCTTTCATGATTTCAAGTCCAAAAGCTTTTTGGGTGAGAAGAAAACACACGACTACAGGCAGGAGACCCGACCAGAGACTCTCTGATCATAATCGCAAGGATTCCAACTGTCTTTTGTACATTGTCATGCCAGCATATGGTGCTGAAAATGTAAATAATTTTGTACATTTTTATGAAATATAATATTGTTGTCATTTTTTAAGTGCCGTGTGTGATTAATCATTTGAAAGTATACAGTACATGGACTGGATGTGTAGTGTGCCTTGAAATTGGGCAAAACCCTGTAAGTCATAGAGCCGTAACACTGCATGAGTCAAAGGTGAACCCTCTCTCTCTCTCTCTCTCACACATACATTACCTGTACGCCACCAGTACTGTACCTGTATCAACACCTCTCTACAATGTTCAATTATGAAATATAAATACCCACTTTATCATTCCATCTTCCTCTTCTCTGTGTCAAAGTGAATGTAGATTATTCATTAGCTGAATTCATCTTTTTTTTTCTCCGTCCTTTAATCTTAGAAGTATATGAGTGTTGATTGCTTAAATAATGCAGGACAAAACTTTGAGTCTTTGAAGGCCATCCCTTGCCGACAAGGCATTTTTCTCCTTATCAAACAGTATGCGAGACATTCTTACGAGGCAACTACAATGCTTTTAAATCCATTCTCCTGACCCCATTTTACCTCAGACTGGTATGGCTGCAATGTAAAGTCTTGATAAAAGCATTAAAGGTTCAGGAAGAAGAAAAAAAACTGCTCACCCCTTCGCAGGCTGTAGTTGAAACAAACCTGCGTGTACTTCAAAATTAGCCATGGCAGCCGGACTCGGAGGAAACGTCCGCTGAAACCACATAAACACAACCCAGAGCACGCCAGTGAAGAGCGAGGGGCCTGGGAATGGGCCTCGATCGGCCATGGATGATACGATCTGTCTGCGTATTCAGTCGAGGATACGTTTGATCCAAAAGTTCTGATTGTTTTTGCCACCGCGCTTCCTTATTCTGTCAGAGCGATGAGAGCGAGGGGAAAATAGCCCGAGGACACAAACTTTTAGGGCACCGAGCCAGAGGTAAAGAGGAGAATGGAGCTGATCGGTTCGTTCAGCACTAACACCGCTCAGAATGCATGGGCTCAAAGAAAAGGCTTATAAAAATTACATTCACTTCAAGGGCTGCACCATCTTTTACGGCTGAATGTGAATGAACCAATGAAATCAACATTGTTCCTAAACAATCCACCATTTCCTGAGCAGCCAGACACGAGTCATGAGTTTATCTCAAACGATATGAAGTGTCTTAACAAAATGTAAAGCAGCCAATGAGATCAAGGAGCGTCTGTCAACCTTAGCTTCGAGTGTTATATTGATAGAGTCCAAACTTTCTATCCCTGCTAAGTCTCTGATCTTTGGTAGACAGACAGGTAGAGAGACTTCCCCCCCCCCCTCTCGTCCCTCCCCTCCCCCCCTCCCCCCCCTGTATCAAATCTGTCAGTGTGAGTTCTTCTAACCCTGCGCTCCAGTTCTCCTCTGATATGCGCCTCCCTCCATCTTTAATACGAGGCTTGGCTCTCCTCAGCTTCATCCAGAGTCTTGCAGACAGGAGTCTGCTCTTCCAGCTCAAACTTCACTCCCTCGCTAGACGGAATAGGCAATTCCTGCGAAGTAAAGCCAGAAGTGTTGGCCGCTCCATATGATGTTTTAGGAGGGCTGATTTACAAGCCTGGCTCATCACAGGGCTTGTGTAGCGGGGGCCCCTAAAACCACGAAAGCAGACGTGTCTGTTGTGAATTAAACCGGCTTTGAGGAATGCATTTTACTGCATGTCCTGTATTCTCTGGAGCCCCTGGGAAACTCTGATCTACGGAGCGTCTTTACGAGCGAAGAGGGTTTCATCGCCCGGAACGCTCCTCCGACCCACGCAGCTTCCCGATCCCGTCAGCGCCACGAAAACGCACGCAGCCGTACGGCCTGGGCGGAGCTGTGCTCGCCTAAACCCCCCCAGGAAACACAGCCTCCTACAGTAGATAGACCAGGGAATCAGAGCTCAGTCCAACTAAGTCACTATAATAGTTACGTAAAAAAGAATATAGGAAAATACAGGCTGTGCCTTTATACACTGGGGCCGAAGTATCGTAAAAGTGTACGAAATACGAGGCGTAAATCGGTTCTTCAACGTGTGATTTCACATCAGTCTGCGTTTCAATCTACGTATAATAACGCTAGCACGAAGGTGGCACCACCCTGTTTTCCTCACTGAATCACCCGATGAAATCAGGGATCATCGGATCGCACGCTCGGTAAATCCAAAAGTCCTGGTCGGCGCGTCTGTCGTTAGCACGCCGTTAAGTCAAGCAGAAACGTGCCAACGTGGTCACTGGTTGAAAGTTTCCAGGACCCGGAAGTCGCCTGGTGTGGAGCAGGTGAGGTTCCCTTCCTCGAGGCTAACGATGCTCTAACACGCCACTGCTGCCCTCCTGAACACGAGCCTCGGATGATTGGCTGAGCCACGAGCGCAGGGCAGAAGGCAGCGATCCATCAATTAACCAAGCAGGAAGGCAGCTCGGAACTGGCAGGCCAGCCCCTGCTAATTAACACGCCGAGGTCAGGTGCTCCCGCTGTAATCGCACGCCGCTGAGAAGAAAGACGCTCGCAACCCCCCCACCCCCCCCCCCCAACCCCCCAGGCCACTATTAAGAGGTGACAATACTGTTAGCGTTGACCTGAGGTCCTTTGACGTTATTTGTCTTTATGAGTCATTGCGCTTTCCTGAGGGCAATGCTGGACGTCGCTTGAAAGAGGATATTTGCAGGTATTGTCGCTGTTGAGAAGTGTACATTGGGATGTTGTGAATGTTGTTGACCAATTTGGTGTATATATATATATATATATATTTCATTTAAATTAATTTTTCGATCTAGGTCTCGGGAAAATGGCCATTGTTGATTTTCCGCTTCATTGAGTTCTCCCTCTCAGTCACAGTAAATGTCTTTGGCCGTGAAACAGACGAGAGCGAGAGAGAGAGAGAGAGAGAGAGACTGACAGGCTGTCCTCCTACACACCCTCTCCTCCTCCTCATCATCACCCGCTGCTTCCAAAACACCACATCGCACGACGGAAGTCCCAGCCATGCATTATTACCTACGTGACACGCTAACAAGGCCCCTCTATCCCCCCCACCCAACAGACCAGCCGTCTTGTTCCCCACCCCCTTACCCCCCCCCTCCCCTCCCAGCAATGTCAGGCATTGATGGATCATTTTCCGAAATCCTTGATAGGTCATTCATTTTTATTAAAATAATATCATGTAAATTTCGTCCCCCGAACCTTGCCTCCCGCCGCCAAAGAGACTAAATTAATTTATGAATCAATTTGAAGCCCCCAGTCAAACGCTGAGCGCTCGGGCCCTAACAGTCAAGCGGCGGGGGCCGGACCTAAGACGCCATGTTCCGACCGAGTGGCCACGGACAAGCCCATTTCCAACAGAATCAGTTCTGAAGAGACTTTCTGTCAAAGTCTACGCAGGGCAGGTCCATAATCACCTGCCCCCCACCCCCTCACCAGCCCCCCCACCAGCCCCAGCCCCAGCCCCCCCACCAGCCCCACCCCTTATCCCCTAACACACACAAACGGACTTCCTCATCTGGCTGCTTGAGCGACCCGGGGGTCGAGTCGGCCCCTGACACCTCTTCAGAGGGGGGGGGGGGCTTCAGTTATTGTGCTGGATCTAATTAGCCGGAGTGGAGAAGAGACATGGAGGCACTTCAAGTGTGCCGAGCCTCATGCCGCTTTATGCTAATGCTCCTCACGCTGGAAGTTAAATGAGGAGGAGCTGCGTCTGGCCTCCCCTCCAGGAGACCACGGGTCCCCATGGAGACCCCGGCCTGCCTCAGATCTCTGCCTGATCACTACCAGACACGTGGAGTCTCCTCCGTTGGGACAGAGAGGGAGAGAGCGAGAGACAGTGTCCGAGAAGTTTGGAAGAAGAAGTTTGAGTCAAGAGCAAGAGCGAGCGAAAGAGACAGAGAGAGAGAGAGAGAGGGTGAGAGAGAGAGAGAGAGAGAAAGAGAGGGTGAGAGAGAGAGAGAAAGAGAGAGGGGTGAGAGAGAGAGAGAAAGAGAGAGAGAGAGAGAGAGGGGTGAGAGAGAGAGAGAGAGAGAAAGAGGAGGGTGAGAGAGAGAGAGAGAAAGAGAGAGGGTGAGAGAGAGAGAGAAAGAGAGAGAGAGAGAGAGGGTGAGAGAGAGAGAGAGAGAAAGAGAGGGTGAGAGAGAGAGAGAGAAAGAGAGAGGGTGAGAGAGAGAGAGAGAGAAAGAGAGAGAGAGAGGGTGAGAGAGAGAGAAGAGAGAGGGTGAGAGAGAGAGAGAAGAGAGAGAGAGAGAGAGGAGAGAGAAGGAGAGAGAGAGAGAGAGAGGTGAGAGAGAGAGAGAGGGGGAGAGAGAGGGGAGAGAGAGGAGAGAGAGAGGAGAGAGGAAGAGTGAGAGAGAATAAAAACTATTTAAATTGGGAGTCGGTTAGGGCGTCAGGCTAGTAATCAGAACCTGGCTTTGCCAACATCTTGGCAAGGCACTTCTCCCTACTTGCCTCAGGAGGGAACGTCCCTGTATGTGCTGTAAGTCGCTCTGGGTAAGAGTGTCTGCTAAATGACTAAATGTAATGTAATAGGAACTCCTGTGAACCAACAGAAAAGGTGGTCATAGCCAAGGGAAAGGTAGGCGGCCATTATTGGGGAAATCTTTTGAAATATTAAGCCACATCCATTGTCTCTTGACATCATCATGTGCTGTATATTCAAGAGAGCCACTGTCTCATCCCTCCGAGGAGCTGAGGTGCTCCCAGGACCCCCTGAGGCGGTTGATAAGGAGTATTAATAACTCATGCTGATGTCCTACTGACTCCTGCTACCATCATTACAATACGACCACCTCACAGCCAATGGGAAAGGCCGATGGTAACATGGTGGGCCATGGAGGCCACATGTCTTTACCCGAGTGAATATTAACACGGCTTCCCGCATAATCGCACTCTGCTTAAAGGTCGGAGGGCGTTTGAGACAGCCGCTGCCTGAGCTGGGGAGGTCAGTTTGAAGATGGTATCTTACTCTAATTGAAATTGTGCGCGTCGGGGTGTGTGTGTGTGTCCCTCTTTCCGCGTGCGCGTGTGTGATTGTCTGCATGCGTGCGTCCATCTGCAAGTTCACGCAAGTTTGCATTTACGGTAAATCTGCGCGCCGGCAATCATGCGGCAAAGCTTCGCAAGGAATGCGAAATCAGACGTTGCTGTAATTTTCGAGTTACAACAAATGAGTCCAGCTGCAGTCGTACAACAGGCCCCAGCTGCGTCCTGCAGGTTGCCGTGGCAAGGCTGACAGCCCCTATCTATCCAGGGACCCCCTCCCCCCCTGCCCCCCTCCCCCCCCCCCCCCGCCTCACCCGCACCTGAAAGCCCCCCCAGATCACATCAGCACCCCGGCCCATCTGGGGGTCCGGCAAACCGCTCACACTAGCAGCCCCCCCTCGGAGGAGACCCCGCGTACTTAGACGCCCCCCCCCCCCCCTCTCTCCAGCCCCTCCCCCACCCCCCCGCGATGGTGTGTCGCGTCCACCGGAAGATCGGGTTCTCGGGTTCTGCCGGGTTAAAACCTGCGTGGTCGGTTCGTTGACAAACTCAATCCAAGGCCAGGAGAAGAAGAAGAAATGTTCATGTTTTCGTTGAACCTCCACTTTGCTTGAGATCGTGGAGAATACGTCAACCGCGTACGAGCTGTTAAATACATCTTTGTGTTTCCTACCTAGTTGAGAAAACTCATCCAATCATCTGCGAAGCCATCCGTGTCATGAACTAATAAATCATACATATTCATGAAGTGGTAATATGCAAAATAACATCTGTTTTTTCAATAACCTACCATCTGTGTTGGGGACTGGGCACTATTAACTGTTTATTAAGAAACCGCCGGGTAAGGTGTCAAAAAACGATCGCGAAACTCCATCCTCATCCTCAAAAGCAGTCAGGCAGTGTAAACGTTCTTACAACACTTGCTTTAACATTTAGTCATTTAGCAGACGCTCTTATCCAGAGTGACTTACAGCAAGTACAGGGACATTCCCCCCTGAGGCAAGTAGGGTGAAGTGCCTTGCCCAAGAACACGTCATGTTGACACAGCAAGGGTTCGAACCAGGGACCTTCTGATTACTATAGTCCAACACACCTAAACGACCATGCCACATGACTCATAACTCTAAGCTGTTTAAAGTGGTGAATTACGACTTAGAGACAGAGATTGTCTCTGGATCTGGATACTCTTGCTCACCGACTCACTTTCAACGGGCTCTAACCCTGAAGCCGTCTGCGAGGGATGATCTACTGCAGAGGCCATACCAGGGGTAGATCCAACACCAGATAAAAAACCCTTTTAGTTTAATGTTGAGCCTAACAACAGCACACACCAACAGAAAAAAAATCTGCTTTTAGCACTTGGAGAGTGACAAAACATTTTAAGGTGGGAAAACATTGCCCTGTATTACCCCGAGGGTTGTGCAGAGTGGGGGTGGGAGGTGGGAGGTGGGGAGGGTGGGGGTGGGGGGTGTCAGGGAAGGGAAGGGGGTGAAAGGGGAGGGACCAAAAGCCCCCAGACCTAGTTCCTGAGTTTCGTGCCGGAGACACAGTGATCAGGGGAGTCAAACCACAGACATCTCTGTACTGTAAGGACTGAGACGCAGCAGTTAGATGGAGGGAGGGAGGGAGGGAGGGAGGGAGGGAGGGAGGGAGGGATGGAGGGAGGGAGGGAGGTGTTAACACGGTGCAGCTGAGAGGTCTCGGCCAGTCAGGAAGTGCGTCTAGCTGCGGCAGCAGAGGGAGGTCAGGAATGCCACCTTGCTGTTGGCGGGGCCTTCAAGGTCCATCTTCTCTGGGGCTTTGAGGGGCCCCTCATTAAAACCTCATCGCCAGACTCCGGCCTCGCCCCCCGCCTCCCCCCTCCCCTCCCTCCCCGCCCACCCCTCACCTCTCCTGCAGAAGAGATACGGAATGACAACACCCTCAGCCTTGATGTCATCGCGAGAAGCCAGGGCGAATGCGATGCTTTTTCTCATTCCGCGAGAACTTATTTGGAAATGCGAGCTGATTGAGATGAGAAAACTCCGACTGCGTTCTAATTCAAAAAAGGTGTCATGTTGGGAAAACACGCTGCTTCTAGTTTCTATCGCTCTCGGGGAAAACGAGAAACCTTGGAGCTCGGCTGAAGCAACGCTTGAACCGTGGAACGGTCAAGGGGGAATCTTTCCCCTCCTGCAACCCAAAACCTCCAGAAATCTCTGAATTATTGTCTGACAGAGCAAAGGGCCCAAACAGGGATCTCAGATCTCTTTCATCCACACAGCGTAAAAAGGTCAACAATGTAACGGTGGTTTGGTTTGAACATAAATAATATATTTTAACATCTTCACAAAGAAAAGATGGTTTGAAGATTGTATTCCGTTGTGGTCAGGAAGAGAAAACTTGTTCTCCTGGAGGGGAGTTCATCTCAAACTAGCATTTCAAAACAAAAATTTAAGAGTTGAAGAACAAAGGGCTGTACTGTTGGATACACAGTGAGTGAGTGTTTGTTGTGGATTTCTTTTTCCTCCCACTGGTAAAGGCTAGTGTTTAACTGGGCCGTTGCGTGTGCAGCCTACAAACAGATATGTGTATTTTCTATAGCGTACAAACAAACTTCCATTATTCTTTTAGCATCAGTTCTCAGAGAGCTTTGAAACTAAACCTACATACCCCAGTACACACGAAGCGTAAAAATGTTACTGACGCAATAATGATTTAATTCCACCGTAGCGCATGCACGGTTTTCTCTCCCGAGTGAGAATGGAACACTACCTTGGCCAAAAGCGAAAACCCTCCAAAACGTGATTATTTTCTTCTTCGTTTTTTTCTTTTCTTTCTATTCTAACCACAAGCAATTCTCAGTTTATAAATCACAGCAGCGTTTTAACAAGCTGTTGCAGTAGGCGGAAATGCAACATCATTTTCCACCATAATTAAGGGGGAGGTTGGGTGGGGGGACTGATGCAGGGGCCCTGGCACACCAGATTGGAAGTATGCCTCTCTTTAGACTTGCTGGAAGGACTTAACAGGGCCTGAGCACAAGCCTTGGCTGTGGGTGCAGCGCCCTCCGCGCTGGGCGGGGCCAGCTGATGTAATGCTGTAGAGAGCGTCCTCTCCTGTCGGGCAGGGGACCACGTCACCCTTTCCTTAAAGAAAAGCCTTTTCTTCCTGCGCCGATTATGGACGCTACAACATCTAATCTCTGTCTGGGAAAAATCGTCTTGTGTCTCTCTCTCTCCCTCTCCCCCCCTCTCTCTCTCTTGCTCTCTCTCTTCTACCCTCTCCCTTTCTCTCCCTCTACCCCTCTCTCTCTCTCTCTTGCTCTCTCTCTCCCTCTCTCTCTCTCTCTCCCTCTCCCCCTCTCCCTCTCCCCCTCTCTCTCTCCCCCCTCTCTCTCTCTCTCTCTCTCTCTCTCTCCCTCTCCCCCCTCTCTCTTTCCCCCTCTCTCTCCCTCTCTCCCTCTCTCTCCCTCTCTCCCTCTCCCCCTCTGTCTCTCTCCCTCTCCCCCTCCCCCCCCCCTCTCTCTCTCTCTCTCTCTCTCTCTCTCTCTCTCTCCCCTCTCGTCCGTCCGGCATTATAAGCCGTTTATGCAAAGCAGAGTCTGCCTGTCACCAGCTAATCACGGCAAGGATGATCGATGGTGTTTGTTCTCTGATGATAGAACCCAACCCCCCTGGCGGATGATAATTGTAATAAAAAGGACAGATCAAGGCAGCAAAGTTATTCAATTATCGGAGCATAATTTGCATTAATGTCAGATTTTCAGGAGGCCACGACGAGAGGCCCCCTCGCTCAGGCTTGTTACAAAGAGTCCACCTTCAAACCCAGCCCTGTGCCCTTGGCCCCCAGAGAACACCCCCCCCACCACCACCACCCCTCCCCCCCAGACAGATAGAGCACATCGTATACTCTTGTTATTAACCCCCACCAGAAGATAACCCGGCATCCTGCCTCCGTGTGTCAGACTTGAAGCGGGGCGCCTTCGCATACGAAACCCTGATAGTCCCGCATAGCGTTCCCCCTGATTTCACATTTAAAACAACAGTCTGTTCTCAGATCCAAAGTCACTGTCTTTTTAAGGTTGAACAAATCCTTCAATCTTTTCAAAGGGGTTTTCTCTGGAAGATGGATCTGCAAGATCCACCTGAGGTCTCCTCCTGACCTGGACACAGCAGAGGCAGGCCGCTCCCTTACATCTGTCTATCCTTCCCAAACAGTCTGCTGCCAACAGCGACCTGCAACTCCGAGCCGCTCGACCGTGGGGAACCCTAGAGTCCGGAGGGCCGTTCATTAGACGGCCAAGAACTTGGAAACATTTTCCCTCGCTTGTCCTTTTCCGAACTAAGCGTTTGAACGAGTCTCCCAGGGCAACGGGACTGCTGGGGGACGGCCAGCTGGTCCGAAAAGAAATAGAAAAAGGAGAGGAAGTAGGAGAAGCAGAGAGTGAGGGCGCTGATGGGGTTCTGCTCCTTTTAAGTGGGATCTACCAGAGGAACACATGATTGTGGAGAATCCCTAAATGCATCTATTCACGCCGAGGAGAGCCGCGGATTCTGCTGCTCTGTTGCAGGAAACTGAGAGACCGATTTAAACTGACTGAGCGAGGAGTTAGACAATATCCTGAAACACACAGACACTCTAACGAAGAGAGGGAGGGGAGAAGCAGAGGCTGCAGTGCTCCTGATCAGGGGCTGTTTGGTTTGAGACCCGTTTGGTTTATTTTACACAGGAAGGGTCACGAAAGGTTAAGCAGCGACATTTTGGGGAGGGGGGGAATGTAAAAATAAAATTAAAATGCAGCCTCCTCCTTTTTCGAACACCGACAATAAAAGCTAAACTTCAGCTCCTCTTATATTCGTCAGTAACATTGGGCAGCCAATCACAGGGAGAGGCTGCGAGCAAACAAAACCCCCTCAAAAATGACCCACAAATTATCACAAGTGGGCAATTTCAACCAGATGTCGGCAGGGAAGGTCTCCACATGTCCTCTAAGTACACTGGATGGAGAGGAGCGAACCCTCCAGAATCCCCGTTCAGCAATCAGAGAAGGGGCAGGGTCTCTAATGACCCCGGGGGGTCACCGGGGTCACCGGAGTAAAAGCAGATCTAAGGAATGGCGGGTCCAACTGCCAAGACAGGCCCATAAATCCCCCCTCTGAAGGAAGCCATCTTTTATTTTCCTGTTAAATAAGAGACTATAATCACAGCCCTGTATTGTGCTCCGGCGTGTCGAGGGGCTCCGCTACGTACAGAGATCAATTAGCCGGGGAGCTGAGGAGGAAAATGTTCTCTGGGAGCTTTTGTGCTGCTCTGTGGGGAAAAAAAGCACATTTTGCAGCTTTACAGCTTCACAAACTGTGCCTATTTTTTGTATCGTAAATTCGAAATTCTTCCACGTTTGTCTCGGGAGTTCAACGAGGAAAGAGGCGTCGTGTATTTTAAGAGAACAACAAAAAGCGAAAAGTTGCACATCAACTGAGCGAAGCGAGATGGTTGATATTGTAAAGCGTGTTCAACAGTTGAAAGTGACACGCACTACTGTTCACATCACAAAGCCATGTATTTACATTATGCAGCCCTGAAGCTCTCTCTAGTGGCCGCCTAGGGAATAACATCCAAAAATAGGACGCATAGTAGTTAGGCATAGTCAATAGAAAGTGATAATGGTGTTCACTGTATTTAAGCACAATGATCAAATATGCCTTTAAAATACATCACCATTTGGTTGAATATAATGTCAAAAAATGGATTTGTTCATCCTTAACCATTCTACTGCTCAAACGATGATGATCGTATGAGTGAGTGACCTTGACCTGTTTGACCCTCACTGTTTAGACTCCGCCTCCTTGGCTCAGGGAAGTTTCTACCTGAAATGTCACGCGAACAGACCTCTGCGTTCAACGTTCAACGATTAGAAATGTGCCGGTGTCCGTAATCCTTTCAACCCTACGAAACCCCACCGATGAATAATGAAGCATCAGACCCTGTGCTCCTCTCTGCCTCCCTCGCCAGCACACATCTCCTGTCACTCTGACACCGCTCACCAAAGCCAGGGGACCGAGGGGGATGGAGATGTCTCCATATTAAACAGGCAGATTAGACACGTTAAACGCAGGAGCAGCCTGGAGAGGTGCTGTAACAGAGACCCCGGGGTCTGCATCTCATCAGGTGTACCCAGCCAGCAGGCCCGCAACACCGGGGCCGGAGAACGCAAGGCCCCCCCCCCCTCCCCGCTCCCCCTCCCGTCCCCTGCAACGGCGGCGACCTCTTAGTATGCCAGCGTCTGCTTGCAGCCCACCCTTCCCATCATGCACAGGGGCCCGCAAGCTCCCAGGAGCCTCGGCTCGCTCCTGCCATCTGCGTGATTTATAGAAAATGGCAATGATTTATGGCCCAGTCATCTCACAATGAAGTCGTTTTCCTTTCATTTGCGCGACCCCCCGACCCCGCCACCACTCCCCGCCAGGATGGGAAATATGTGCTAATCATACACTATAAAGATCTTTAAACAGAGAGAGAGGGAGGGAGGAGAGGGGGGAGATTGGTGGGGAGTTGAGGAGCTTTAATAAAATTAATTTTCAACAGGGTGTGAATGCTAATGTGGCGGCGGAGCGCGGTAGCATGTCAGAGATGAGACGGGGGGCCACCGCTGAGAGATCCCGGCCCTAATGAGCCTGTTCTAAGCCTGCCGAAGAGGCTGACAGCCAGTCCTGCACGGTCCAGCACCAACACTGCGCTCAGCTTTGATCCTCCTGTGAAAAAGTAGCGTTCGCACTGATCCAAGAAATCCACGTTCAAAGATTCATTGAGGGGGTTACGCAGCTTGTAAACACAGAGCAAGACTCTGTGCCCTAACAATAATCGAATCATATGCTTCTGTGAGGATGGCAGGAGATATTACCACCCAATGCCAAGTCTGGTTCAAATATGTTTTATATGAATTAATGCTCAAGTCTACTGATATTAAAAGAACTGAAGTTTAAATGTAGTTGAAGACTATTTTCTAAACACGCAACAGATAGGCTTGTTATCCTCATTGAAAATCTTCATTTTGTGTTTTTTCTTTTTTTTCTTCGTGAAGATGTTTGTGACGCAACTACATCATGGTTTAAGGACTGCTGTATTTGACTTATGTAATGTCCAACATGTTCCAAATGAGAAGGAAATATATCCTGGTTAGACCGGTATTATGTTTACCCCAAACTTTACCTCAGATGCACCTGAAAATCCAAACCTTTAACAGTCAAGAGTGCAATGAGCGCCACCTGCTGACAGAATCCTGCACTACACATCGAACAACCAGAAGTTTGAAGGTTTGGTTGCTTAACTCGATTAGTACCCTGCGGTGGGTTTTATTTTCAAGATTTATTTCAAGTTTTTGCAAATTCTATCACAGGAGAAAGTGAGCAAACATGAAAATATGTACAGTTGTCTTAATACACAGAAAACACAACTTAATATAAATTTAGTATGGGGTGAAAGCTGAGGCTTAACAAATGCATGCATTGTAAGTGGTTTACAAGGTACAGTACAGTATATAAGAGCCAACACATCAATGGAAAATATTGCCATTACATCATCGGTTATAGCTTATTTACACAAGCATTAGTCTTCAACCTAGCACTTTTTTTCCTGTATCAGTTGTGAATTGTAGTATGCTGAAATAAGGAGGAAAAATACTTCCCGTTCAAATAGTAACTGTTAGTATATCTTATAGTGTATAAATAAAAAAGGCACACAGATACACACTGATAAGACACATAACTTGAGGATAAGGTGGGTTTTTTGACTTTAAACCCATGTTGACAGACACTGCAGGAAAAGGCTACCGAGTACAACTTTGGTCTGGTGGGGGTGGGGGGGGGGGGGGGGGGTGAACTTGGCTGGCGTTAACGTTCATCTACGGTGTGTTTGGATAAAAACGACTGTGTGTTTGGATAAAAACTACATTGTACGAGCAAACTGATTTCAAACACATCGCATCTGATTTCGCACAAGCATCAACATCTCCTATCTATAGGACCAGCCAAGGGAATGTAAGAAGCGATCTCGATGCGACGACTCGCACGTTCCCGTCCATGCAAAAGAACAAGGATTGCCGACCGTTTCACGGAAAGTTTGCGATGGTTCAAAGTTACGTGCTGTACAACATCTGATTTGATTATTTTGTTTTGTGATTTGTGATTTGAGGTTTTTTAGTTCAGAGAATACTGTTGGGGTCTTGTCTAAGAGCCCAGCTTTGGCGACAGTCTGTCCGTCGCTGATCCGATTGGGTTCTCACATTTGAGGACGAAAAAAAACAAATGAAAAACAAAAAATAATATCAAGAAGAAATGTTAACTGAAACATTGTACATGTAACAGTCCTTTTTCTTTCAGTTTTCCCGATACGAGTAAAGCTTGACAGTCTTCAGTAACACGCCGCTGTTGTCCATTCACAAAACTGTACCGGTAACATTCAGAATGGATACAGTACTTACATTTCCAATGTTTAGCGCCATGATTATTATTTTCTCGAAGCAGCAGTAACTTTTTATAGGT
This sequence comes from Protosalanx chinensis, assembly GCA_030340685.1. Taxonomy (NCBI): domain Eukaryota; kingdom Metazoa; phylum Chordata; class Actinopteri; order Osmeriformes; family Salangidae; genus Protosalanx; species Protosalanx chinensis. Next base: position 11,235,646 of record CM059333.1, read on the forward strand.
GCACTTTAAATGTCTGTACATCGATCAGCTCAGCTGAGAGCATCTCTAATGAAGATGGACTTTACAGTGCGTTGACATGACCAGTCAATCGAGTTGGATTTTAGTGTGAGAACTTATTGCTCTTCAAAGGCTCAAAAAGACTACATTTCCCGTCTTCAATATCGCTCTTTCATTTTCTGGCACTCCAAATGTTGACAATGTTGTCCGCTATTGTCAATTCCGATAATAGGTATTGCCCGATAGACAATTAAGTATTTTTCCTGTTTGTTATCGTGCAAAAACACAACATTTGCATCCCAACAAACTTCACATTTTGAAAGTTCAAAAACTCGAATAAGTGATTTACATTCAATTTAGGAAATGATTACAAGAGTACTAAACGGCTCAGTAGTCTTGACTCGTTACAGCTTGTGGACAGTATAGAAAGATTCTCCAGTCAAATTAGAGGTGGCATTGTGATCCGCTGAAGGACCATGAGATTCATTCATTATTGGGGCCCAAAACATCACGTTTAAGGGGGTTGCCGAGAAGCAAACTCCACATCTTAGAAGTGTCTAACTCTGTTAAACTCATCACTGGATAATCTGCCACCAATGTAAAGGGCTGTTGAAAAGATTGTTGACGGAGCATTTCCACCTGTTCAAACACCACTTAACAAACGTATGGAAACATCTCTGTGAAAATGCATGATGATTCCAAAGCCCAGATCTTGGTTTCAAACCCTCTGTCCATTCCACAGGATGCATGAGTTAGTAATGTACAGAGCCAAACTCAGTGTGACATCCCAGCCTAGGAAAACCTTACTGACAAAGCTCTTTTTTTACATTCATTATACTATATAAGGTGTAAAGTGTCAATTTCAAATCTAAAACGTGGAATTAAAAAGTGTACGTGTGTATATATATCTATATCTATCTAGATATAGATATATATATAAACACCTATAAAATACATAACCATACGCTAAACAAGAAAAAATATAATAATCATAAAATCAATACTGATTGCGAGAGGCGAGGGTTTCCCGAAGAGGAATGCAGTCTTCATGAGTCGAGAGTCTCTCTGAGGAGGTGCAGGGAGAGAGAGGGAGAGAGAGACAGAGGAGAGAGAGGGAGAGAGAGAGAGAGACAGAGGGAGAGAGAGAGAGACAGATAAAGAGAGAGACAGAGGGAGAGAGACAGAGAGACAGAGAGAGACAGAGAGAGACAGAGAGAGAGAGAGAGAGAGAGAGACAGAGAGAGAGAGAGGGGGAGAGACAGAGAGAGAGAGATAGACCGTTCGCCTTCCCGTCGAAAAACAGAGCGCGGGGGTGTCTTTACCGATGCGTTTTTCGAGGTTGCGCAGGTGGACGGCCTGTGTCCGGACCCCCGGGGTGGGGTGGGGGTGGGGCGTCGAGCGGGCTAGCTATGGGAGGAGATGTCGGAGGAGCTGCTGCTGTTGCTGGTGGACGTCTGGGCTCTCTTGATGTCAGGTTGAGCAGCTTCATCTGGGGGGAGGAGGGAGGGAGGGAGGGAGAGGGTGGGGGGACAGACACAGGCTGGTTACTGTAGGGGGGGTGTGTGGGGGGGGACGACACACTCACGCCCCTCTACGCAGCACAGCTGGAGGGGCTGAACGAAGCGTTCGTGGGCATGGAGCTCCAGCAGGAGGCGGTTACCTTGCTCCCGGCTCAGCTGGGCCAGGAAGGGCTTCAGCTCCTCGCCGATCACGGAATAGATGGCCACCAGGCAGAAGACGCTGGCCTTGCGCACGCTGCTCTCTGTGTTGTCGTAGCCCTACGCGCACGCGCACACACACACACACACACTTACAGTACAACACTGTCTGAAACACTTCCAAAAGAAGGACATGCCCAAAAAACGTGTCGCTGGCATCAGTCTGTATCAAGCGATCAACTCTGACCCCGCAGGCCACCAATGACCAGCCACCAAACAGGAAGTACGGGTCCACCAATCCGCTCCTCCGGATCGCCCACCCCCACGCCGGCTCCTGACCCGCTCGTACCTGCAGCAGTCCGGGATGACGTCTGGCAGCAGGGAGGGCAGCGACTCCTTGGCGATGCGCTCGATCACCTTGGTCTGCATCTTGATGGCGGCCAGGTTGATGGGGTAGTCGGCCGTCTGGACGATGGGACACAGCACCTTGATGCACTGCTCCGGGTGGATGGAGCGGCAAGGGTGAAGCTGCCTCCTCCGCCGCGCGCACCACCTGGAGGAGGAGAGGAGGGGAGGGAGGAGGGAGGGAGGGAGGGAGGGAGGGAGAGAGGGAGGGAGGAGGGAGGGAGAGAGGGAGGGAGGGAGGGAGAGAGGGAGAGAGGAGGAGAGAGGGAGGGAGAGAGGGAGAGAGGGAGGAGGGAGGGAGGAGAGAGGAGGAGGGAGGGAGAGAGGGAGAGAGGGAGGGAGAGAGAGAGGGAGGGAGAGAGGGAGAGAGGGAGGGAGGGAGGGAGGAGAGGAGGTGTTGATCCACATGCAAGCCTCCGTTCCACCGCCAATTTCATGTCTAACCGTGCCCATCCTGGACGGTTTCCCCCCCAGCGGCCCTGCCTCATCTCTGGGCTCACCTCCTTGTGGGAGTCCTTGTGCGCCTCCAGGGTCTTCATGATGGTGAGCTCGGCGTAGTTCTTAAGCGGGCCGGCTGGTTACGGAGGATCTCCTTCAGGACGCGCAGGGCCAGAGCCCGGATGTTGTGCTGAGGAGAGGAGGAGGAGCAGGATGAGATACACACAAGTTTTTTTTCTTCTTCCATTTAGCAGACGCTTTATGAAGTTACACAACTTGTGTTCTCCCTTGAAAGTCACTTTGATAAAGCACCTGCTAAATGAATACATGTAAACATACAAAAAATGACAACCTGCGTGAAATAATCTCGATTATGAATACCAATCCCCCTCAAAACCGCTTGGTGTGTTCATGCGTCCACAGTGAGTGTGTGTGTGTGTGTGGTCGTCCTCACGTCCTTGTCCCCAGGGTCTCCAGCAGCAGCAGCAGCATGGTCTTGAAGTGCTCCTCCCACACGCTGGTGCTGTCGTCCGGGCCACCTTCAGCAGCTCCACCAGCGCCCCCCTGTGGCTCCTCTGGATGCTCGCTGGCCACGGACAGCTCCTTCAGCAGCTCCCCCACCAGCTCCAGCTGCTCCGCAGACCCCGCTGTGGACGGACCGCAGGAGACGCAAGTCAGAACCGCCGCAGACGAAAGGAGACGTCTCGCTCCAAAGTACTTACATTACATTCCATTGAGTCCTTCAGCCAGACGCTCTTATCCAGAGCGACTTACAGCGAGTACAGGGGACGTTCTCCCCCCCCCCTGAGGCAAGTAGGGTGAAGTGCCTTGCCCAAGAACACAACGTCATGTGGCACAGCCGGTGTTCGAACCGGGTTTCTTCTGATTACTGGCCCGACTCCTAACCAAGGCGCAAGTACTAAGGCAGCTATTGTTGGCAGTTAAAGAATGCCTTGTCCCTACTTGACAGTATGAGCGATATAATATGTACAATGCTACTGTTAGCAGAGCCTGTCCTTACCTGCTGGGAAGCTCTTGGGGTGCATGATCTTGTTTTCACCGCAGTCCTGGTGACGCCCTGCAGGGGGCGGCAGAAGAGCGTGAGAAAAGAACAAAATCCAGGAACTTTTCACCTCTGAGCCCCCAAAAATCTTTCCCCCCTCACACACACACACACACACACACACACTCACACACACTCACACCTACCCAGCCACACACACGCACACACCCACCCACTCCCACACACACACACACCCCCACACACCCACACACAGCCCCCTCTGTCCTCACCGTCTCGCAGCATCTCCACATCGTCCTCGTACACCGTCTCCTTCAGGCTGCCTTGTCGTAGGCGCTGATGCTGTCGCTGTAGTTGTAAGGGTTGTAGTCTCGGCCCCGCGGCCCGCAGAAGGCCCTGGCGAGGGCGTGTTCAGCAGGGACGTCTTGTTGTCCAGCGCCATGCGGCCCCCTTCCACCACGTCCACGCCCCCCTCGGAGGCTGCCCCCGATCCGTCTGGAGAGGGGGAGAGGCCGCTAGCTTCAAGGACCGGACGCTCCGAGAGATCGGGGAGAGATGCTGGGGGGGTGAGGAGGGGGCGGGGGGGGCGGGGGTACTCACCACATCCTCCCTCTTGCCGTCGCGCCTCATGAGGTCCTCCTGGCTGCGGAAGCTGAAGCTCTGGATGGCCTCGGTGACGCCGCGCAGCGAGCTGTAGATCTCGTCCGAGTTGAGGTTCTCCGTGTCGTACTCCAGCATGGCTGCGCCCCCCCCCCCGGTGCCAGGCGGGAGAAGACAGAGGGTTAATAAACACGCCATGGAAACACGCCACAGCACCGCTGGAAACACACGTGGATGGAGGGGGACGCGACTGTGCTGGGGCACGCGTCACATGATGGCGTTCAGACACGAGACGCAGAGGAACACATGGGCGCGTGACGTCGGAGAGGTCGGAGGTCACGAAACAACACCACCCCCGCTGAGTCTTTTGTGACGACGGCGAAGTAGACGAAACACACAAGAAAGGGGGGGGGGGGGGGGGGGGTGAGGAGGGGGGGTGAGGAGGGGGGGGGAGGAGGGGGGGTGAGGAGGGGGGGTGAGGAGGGGGGGTGAGGGGGGGGGTGAGGAGGGGGGGGGAGTGATGACGGCTGGGTGAGGTGGACATCCACAGACGAACGGGTGACGGGGGGAGGAGGGAAACCAGGGTCACAGTTTTTGACTTTTCTTGGATTGGCCCCCAAAAAACGTGAATACAGTGAACCCTCGTTTATTCACGAGTTACGTTCCCAAAAGAACCCGTGATAAGTGAAATCTGTGAAGTAGAAACCTTTATATATTTTTTTTCAATTATTATACAATTAAATGCTCTATTATATATTAAAACCAAAGAACAAACCCTTTTTACAGGCCCAATCATTTGTTTAACAAATAAAAGTCTGTATCCTGTAAACCGCAACTTTATTGATGCACAGGTTTGTGTTGGAGAGACTGTTTAGCCAATCAGAATGCAGAACATTGTGAAAAGTGAACCGTGATACAGCGAGGGTTCACTGTATTGTGTTTTTTCCCCCAGATGAAAGTTTTTGGAGAGAACTTGTTACAGATTGGTTTGCTATATGAATGCCCCCTAACCTACCATACTGTGACCCCCCCCCTCACCCTCCCCCCTTCCGTCTCGCTGCACAGGAGCGTTACTGGGTGAGTAAGCACGCCGGAGGGTCTTGAGGGAGGGGGCAGCGGGGTTGGAGAGAGGAGGGGGGAAGGAGGGGGGTACTTAGAGAGCCCGTCGGCACTCAGCCCCACAGACTACTGAAGCGAGAGGGGGGTGGGGAGGGGGGGTTCCAAGGGAGAAAAAGAGACATGTGAGAGAGGGAGGAATAGAAGAGGGGGGGGGGGGAGGGGAGGCAGTATAGAAAATAAAGCAAGCCCACTCCACGTCAAAGCACTGTTAGTCAAGTTATCAGTCAGATCCAGGACCAGAGGACCGGAGGACCAGAGGACCAGAGGACAGGAGGACCGGAGGACCGAGGACCGGAGGACCGGAGGACCAGAGGACCAGAGGACCAGAGGACCAGAGGACCAGGGCCAGGGGTTCGGAGGGGGGGGGCCTACCTGGGGGAAAGCCCTCCGTGGGAGCAGTTGGTGGGCGAGGTGAGGGGGCTGCTGCGGCTGCTGGGGTGGCGGGGAGGGGTGCGCCCCACCATGGTGCACGGAGACCCCTGACACCATCGCCCGAAAACAGAAACAACACCCGTCAATACACAGATCCAGAGGATACAAGTGAACTAGCAGACACAGACACACAGCACACAGACACACAGCACACAGCACACAGCACACAGCACACAGCACACAGCACACAGCACACAGCACACAGCACACAGCACACAGCACACAGACACACAGCACACAGCACACAGCACACAGCACACAGCACTGGGGGGGGTGGTTACCGTGGCGCTGGAGTTCCTCAGGTGGCTGTGCAGCAGCTTGGTGGCTCCGTCCTGGAAGGTCTTGGGCAGAGCTCCCAGCAGCATGGTGAACTCTGGAGTGTTCAGCTCAAACAGGAGATCAGCACTACCTGGGCCGCCTGGAGAACACAACGCACACACACGCACACACACAACACACAGCTGCCCTGTGAGCGAGGCTTCCGGAGGCCCCAGATGAACCCTCGTAGAGCGTGCGCTCACTTCCAGATACAGCACGATGCAGAGGTCACACAGGGGGAGAGATGCTGGGTTAAGATTTGCATTCGGGTTAGTTAGACAGGGTCACGGTCAGCACGGGTCAGTGTTTGGCTGCTTCTAGGCGGACCTCATGCACCCGGAGTCAAACCTGGAAGAAATCTACGAGGGAAAGACAAGCAGGAACTGAGGCAGAGGTCCAGTTTCAAGACTAGCATGTTCACAGCCGTACCAGTCCACAGCCCCTACCCCCGGTTACCCCTCCCCCTGGTTACCCCTCCCCCTGGTTACCCCGCCCCCTGGTTACCCCTCCCCCCCGGTTACCCCTCCCCCTGGTTACCCCTCCCCCCTGTGTTACCCCTCCCCCCGGTTACCCCTCCCCCTGGTTACCCCTCCCCCTGGTTACCCCCGCCCCCTTGTTACCCCGCCCCCTTGTTACTCCGCCCCCTGGTTACACTCCTGCCCCTGGAGAAAGGATTGGACCTAGTCTGGATGTGGTAGGACAGGCTGGACAGAGCGAGCGAGAGATGGGGACAGAGAAAGAGAGACAGATAAAGAGAGAGAAAAGAGAACGAGAGAGAGACAGAGAAGAGAGAGAGGGAGATAAAGAGACAGATGAGAGACAGAGAAAGAAAGGAGACAGAGAGAGGAGAGAAAGGAGAGAAAGGAGAGAGAGGGAGATAGAGAGACAGAGGAGAGCGAGAAAAGACTAAGAGACCAAGTAAAATAAACATCTAGACGTCAATCACGATACGCAGAGAGCAAGACAGGTCAGTCTCCAGAGGTGGACAGAGCGAGCGTCTACATCGGAGGGGGAAGCGAACAGGCCGTGCTTCCGGAGGCGAGGGTTAGGTGTCATGGTCGCCGGAGGAGGGAAGAGGAGGGGGGGGGTGCTTCTACCTGCTTACACCTCTCCTCCAGGTTGCCCTCCCCAGGCAGGGAGGCTACGGTGCTGGGCCTGCCTGAAAACTCCTCCCCTGCCCAGTTATGCAGGGCCTGAATGCACCACACATACAGGTCAGTACACGATGGGACACAAAGGAGAAGCTAACTGTGCTAAGCTCCCTAGCCCTGGGGGGGGGGGCACACCCACCTTCCTGACGTCGGAGCTCTTGGCTCGGTGGTCCAGGTGATGATGCGCGACACGGCCAGGCGAGTCTCGCTGGAGTTGACGAAGTCCGTGGGATCCATCTGACGAGCCAGCGACTCGATGTACCTCAGGATGGCCACCTTCACCTTCAGGTTGGGGGTCTGGGTCTGGTCCACGATGAAGCGCATCAGGGATGTTGAACTGCTGGTCGAAGGGGAACGAGTCCCTGCGAGAGAGAACGGGGGGAGGGGGGGGAAGGGGAGGGCAACATCAAAATGGCAGATATGTTAAAAACATTTCAAATAAGCCTTCAGGGGAATGTCCCTGTACTTGCTGTAAATCGCTCTGGATTAGAGCGTCTGGCTCAATGTATAAAATACCAGCTCCTAAACTGGCCAGCTCTACCTAGAAACCCAAACTGAAGTGAAAGTGTTAGCGTCAGCATGAGGCCCCACCTGGTGACGTCCAGGGCCTTCTGGACCTTGGCCTGGACGGAGCCCAGCAGGTCCGCTCCCAGCTTCTTAAGCAGCTGGGTGAGCAGGACGAACAGCCAATCCAGGAGGTCGTCCCTGTGCAGATGATGAAGTCCACAAGGGTCTCCAGGAACATGCTGAAGACCTGACACACACACACACACACACCACACACGCCACACACACCACACACACACCACACACCACACACGCCACACACACCACACACACCACACACACCACACACACCAAACACACCACACACACAAGTCAGACAGCAGCATGGCTCCATGATACAAGGCCCTGTGGAACATAGTGTCTCTAAAAGGTTCCAGTTCCAGAATGTTCTGGATGTGTTATTCCAGAAGTGTGTTATTCCAGAAGTGTGTTATTCCAGAAGTGTGTTATTCCAGAAGTGTGTTATTCCAGAAGTGTGTTATTCCAGAAGTGTGTTATTCCAGAAGTGTGTTATTCCAGAAGTGTGTTATTCCACTTACCCTCTGGTGTTAGAATCCACCGCAAATGAAGACCATGCAACACAAACAAAACAACGTTATGTTAGTTTGGGAAATGTCGATGTTACAAGCACACATGCTGGTACAGGAAGTGATGTCGAGTCCGGAGGCGGGGGGATGGGGGGGACGGGGGGGGGACGGGGGTGTTGTGTTACCTTGCTGTGCGGGTTCGGCGAACATCCTCGTGAAGATCTCACACAGCCTCTTCAGCTCCACACGGCTGTGAGGAGCAAGCGCACATTAGTGACTCCCGCGGAACCCAGCGACGTAAAATCACAGTTATTCGGGCTCAGGGTACAATAACAGCTTTTATTATGCACAAAATGGTGGTTGTGGTTGAGGGATTTCGAGCTAGTAATCAGAAGGTTGCATGTTTGAATCCCGGCCGTGCCAACATGACATTGTGTCCTTGGGCAAGTCACTGCACATGTACATTTTACATTCAGCAGGCGCTTTTATCCAGAGCGACTTACAGTAAGTACAGGGACATTCCCCCCTGAGGCAAGTAGGGTGAAATGCCTTGCCTAAGGACACAACCGTCACGTAGCCACAGCCGGAATCGAACTCGCAACTTTTCGATCACGAGCCCAGTGACTTAACCCGCTGAGGCCACCTGACCTCCTGTCATATGACTCCCAACATATCTGCCATTTTAATGTGCCACCCTCTCTCCCCCCTCTCCCCCCCGCCCCCCCCCGCCCCCCCCCGGGGCACCCCCCCCGCCCCCCCCCCCCCCCCCCCCCCCACCTGAGTATCCTCTGCTCTTCAGCAGGTTCTGCAGACCCAGCAGCCCCTCCTTGCGCTCGGACCAGTTGGAGCTGGCGCAGTGGTTGAGCACCTCAGCCACGTCCTCCGTCTGCCTCAGGTAGTGCGGCATGCCGCCGTTGCGCGAGCTGTACGAGCGCTCGGAGCAGGCGCTGGACGCATCGCTGTTGGCATCGTCGTCAGAGTACATCCCGGGGACTCGAAGCGCTTTCGGACGGGGCGTCGCTGGGAGACGGAGGGACAGTTGGCAACACGTGTGTGTGTGTGTGTGTGTTACTGAGGGAGGCAGGGAGGGTCCATAATACCTTAGATATTTTGTACAATACATCTGTATATTTGTACTTACAAATCACTTTTAATACCCTGTACGAACTCTGTATGTAACCTGTTTTGCACTTCTGGTTGGATGCTAACTTCATTTTGTTACCCTGTACTTGTACCTGTGTAATGACATTCAAGTGGAATCTAATCTAATCTAATGACTAACATGCAGCTACGTGTGAGGGAATATAGACAACAAAGCTGATGGTCTGCCCCTACTGGAGATGTCTAGAGTTGCCATGCATGGCTGTGTCCGACTTTCAGATATTCTACGGTTTGAACAGAGGTTATTAGACAAGCAGCGATTCATCGATGACTTAAAGGAATGCGTGGTACCGGATCGATCGTGGACCAATGAGAAACGGGAGGACATGCAACAAGGAATGTTGGGTTAAGAGGAAGTGAGAGATCTCACACACGAGGTGGCTAAATATCTACCTTGTTCCTGGAGTCTCCTAACAGCTGAGGGGGAAGACAGTGAGGGAGGAAAGAGGGAGGACACGTCAAACAAGTCCAATACAGACAGGCAAACACAGTGCTTTCACTGTGTGACAGGGTTCTGTTGGGGGGGGGGGGGGGGGGGGGGGTTATGCACGTTTCTCTATCAAATTAAATGATTATAGATTAATATATAATTATTAGCCAGTTCAGTCCTGTTTCAAGAGAAAAACGTTAGGTGGTTGGGTAGAGGGCTGGGCGGGTTGCCAGGTTATGCTCTAAACCCCCCCCCCCCCCACACACATCTCTCGGACGGATCCTTACCAGGGCGTCGGCTACCGCTGCCTCCACCTCAGTCCCTGTGTTGAGGATCCTCATGGCGTTGACGGAGGCCGAGATGCGGGCCTGGTGGGACAGGCGGTCTGGGGGGTTGGAGGGAGGGGTGAGGGGGTTAGCTTCCGACACCACAAGAAACACGAGATAGGACGGAGCCGTGGCTTAGGGATCATGGTTCATGAGAGGCAGGAGGGCGACAGAAGCAGCGATGCTTAAATAAAACCAACAGCCAAAACATAAGGATGAATCGTCACCAGCAACTCAAAGAGCTAAAATGTCTGCTGTATCTAGTTGTCAACTGTATCGACTGAACACAGCGTCCACCCCCAAAAAAAGAGGAAAAACACAAAGCCATTTTCAGTAACTTAAAAACACCAAAACCCACCATCCACATCCACACAACAAACTATTAAAAGAAACGCGCCCATGTAGCACTGTGCTACACAGACGTTAGCTAAACAACGAAACATGGAGGAATGGGTGGAAGATGATCGCAGTTCACAAAGTGCTGAACCTCCGCAGACCGCGAGCCACATCCCTCCCAGCTAACCCCCCAGCTCCCAGCCTGCTCCTATCCAGCCCTGGAGGTCTGCGAGGAGGCCCTGGCCCTGTGAAGAGCGCCCCCTGGGGGGGGGGGGGGGGGGGGGGGGGGGACGGGACTGAGCTGCCCCCTCCGGGGACGTGCAGGTCACCTGACTGGCCCAGAGGCTCTGTGGAAGAGAGAGCGCTGGTGGAGCGAGAGTGGCGTCTGGAGGCTAGAAGTGTGGGGGGAGGGGGGGGGGGGTTTTAGAAACACGTACATAGAGGATTCATGTCAGTGGTTTGATTAGTAAGAATACTTTCAGGCGATTTCATCAAATAGAATAGAATAGAATAGAAGTAGAATTGAATAAAACAGAACAGAGTAGACCAGAAAAGGATAGATTAGAACACGTAACAAAGCATGCGGAAGAATGTTCTGGAGTGTTCCCAGGGGTCTAGGTGGCAGAGGCCAGGTCAGGTCCTGGGGGGGAGGGGACCCTGGTACTCACCCAGGGAGAGAAGCCCCTCGCAGGGCTGGGTCTCTGCTGCTCTCACGACTGGTGTCGCGGCTGCAGCCCTGGCTCATGCTGGGTCGGGGGATGCGGCTCCGCGCTAGCGTGTGGTGAGGAGGGGGGGGGAGGAGAGGGGAGGGGAGGGGAGGGCGCAGAGTGGGAGGTCGGGAGGAAAGAGCTTTAGCTCGCACGCTGACAGCACACACTCTCGGCTGAGCAGAGAGAGAGTTAGAGAGTTAGTAAGGCCACGCTGACAGACAGGAGGCTGGGGGGAGAGGGAGGGGGGGGGTCTCTGGTGTGTGTGTGTGTTGGTGTGTGTGTGTGTGTTGGTGTGTGTTTCCTCACCGGGTCCTGATCGGCTGGGGCTGGTCTCGCGGCTGCAGCCCTGGCTGCGGGGCACCTTGGGCCGCCGGTCGGGGGGGCGGGGCGGCGGCGGGGGGGGTGGGCGTTGGGGCGGGGGACTCCGGCCGTACGTGTGCTCAGGAGTCTGCGGGGGAGCCGGAGCGACTGCCCGCTGTGACACACACACACACACACACACACACACAGGAGGGATGTTAGATCCAGTAGCGCTGGGTGGAGGTGGAAGGGGGGCGGAGCATGATGATGATGATGTCAGTGTCAAGGGTAGCCACTCACGTTGAGACTGGGACACGACTTTGCCACGGCTCCGCCCCCTGCTGTCTGTCACCGAGGGGCCGGCCCCGGAACTCTGTCTCCTGGTACGCACACGACCTGGGAGGGGGGTGAGGAGAGAGGGAGGGAGGGAGGGAGGGAGGGAGGGAGGGAGGGAGAGCGAGAGAGAGAGAGAGGGAGAGCGAGAGAGATAGAGAAACAAAGTTAACATGTGTACATCCACAATACTGCGTCTGTGTTTACATGTTTGCCCCCAAAACACAGCAGGGTGAAGAGTCATGCACCCAGACCTGTCTAGCTTGAAAACAGCAAGAGAACGAGACCCACAACAGGAAGACTCACGCCACACACACAGCACACAAACACAACACACACACACACACACGCGCACACACAACACCACGCCACATCCAGCAGAAACTTCAGAAGTTTTCGATCTGCGTTTGATCGGCTCCAACCAAGACTACAGGCTTCAGTCAGGTCCAATCTACAGGCCAAAACACACTCACTGGACCATGGTGACAAAACACAGATGACATTCAACCGCGTTACTTAATTTATATTCTTTTTTAATATCTTATTATCTTTATCGTTACCTTATTTAAGTTCCATATATGTTCTATGTTTAT
>CM059333.1:11248567-11418567 GCA_030340685.1 Protosalanx chinensis
TGTTAGCGCACCGACATCACTTCCTGCCGCCGGGGGGGGGAGGAAAGCTCACCTTCTGACCGCCACAGACTTCGACGCGCAGTTGATGGTCATGATGGGGGATGAGGCGGGATAGTGCGTGTGCTGCCATGGAAAACAAGACGCAGTCAATCAACCTTTGGGTGATGCGCACGGAAAAAACTACAAATCCCATAATGCTGTTCTCTCTCATCGCTGATGTATCGGACCCCAAGCGAAGGCCTAACTAAGGCTGTGTCCGGAAACCACTCCCTAACCCCTATATAGGGCACTATATAGGGATCACGCCATTTTGTAGTGGTGTCCGAAACGTTAGGGATCACCAGGTGATCCCTATATAGTGCCCTGAATGTATCCCACAATTCACCGCGAAAAGTAGTGAGCATCGGATGGTCACTACATGAGCAATATAACCCATCATGCATTGCCAGAACTTCTCCGGGCAAAGTTACGAACCGGCAAAGGAACGTAAATATGGCAGATGGACGGGAGACTGTGTACAAATGTATATATTTTAACGGTGTGACTATTCTTTCGGCGGATGGATGTAAGGAGGCAAATGAGTTGTGGAGCAGTACAACAGTCACGAGCCAGTTTATTCTCTTTATTGGAGTCCACATTTTAAAACAAGGCAAATTAAATGGCTTTCTACATTCATTGAAAAACTAAATGTTAAACGAACAGAATATATTTAAACATTCCAGTCGATTACTCTGAAACTCTGTTACTAAAGAGCCAAGATAATACAATATGAAAATCTGCTTAAATAAAAAACCAAATACGGAAAATGAAACGTACAGGACAGTAATCAAAATACTCTAATTTAATAAAAAGGCAGTCGTTAATGGACAAGTACTATGTACATGAACAATGTACTTATTGTAAGTCGATTTTAGATCCCTTAAAAGTCCCTGCTAAATTATATTTATTTATTTCAGACATTAATGTGGTATGTTTTAATTATGCGACATTGATGACGTAATTACGGGCGCCAAAAGAAGTGTCCGAAGTTTCTTTTCTGTTGAGCTCACTATATAGTCCACTACATTTATTTCCCTATATAGGGAGTAGGGAGTAGGGAATGAGTGAGGGGTTTCGGACACAGCCACCGTCTTACAGGACATGAGGGTTTTGAAAACAGCACATTTACCTCAGCCTGTGAATGACTTGGAGTTGAGAGAAGAGTTTAGGAAGAGACTCACCCGGATGATGATGCGGATGACGGCCATGCCTGAGGTAGCCATGACTTTAGCACTGTTGGGCACCAGGTTGAGAAGGGTGGGCATGATGGACTCGGCCCATGGTCGAAGCGGTTCCCCAGGACGGTGGACAGGTGTCTGGGGGGGTGGAACGATACAACCATTGAACATCGCTAGCATGCGTTTGTCGCGTATCTCATCTTACCAACACACACATATAGACACATATACATATACTGTACACACACACACACACACGGGTCATCGTCCTCCTCTGTTAACTTCCCCACTGCGGGACAAATTTACATTTATTGATTTATCAGACGCTTTAATTCAAAGCGACTTCCAGTAAGTACAGGGACATTTTCCCTGAGGCAAGTAGGGTGAAGTGCCTTGCTCACAAAACCTTCCGATCATGAGGCCAACGCCTTAACCCGTTGAGCCATCTGACCCCCCCTTCCCCCATCCAAATAAAAGGATTCATCTTATCTCACCCCACCGTGATGCAGGCCTCCCTCACCACCTGCGAGCGCAGGTCTTTAGCCGACAGTTTGAACGCCGCCTCAGAGAGGCGCAGCTGCTGAGGAAACCGTCGAAGTCTGCGGCGCCGGCCAGGACGAGGGAGCGCACCTTCTTCAGCTGAGGGGGGGCGGGGGACAGAGAGGGAGGTCAGGCGGGGGGATCTTTGGTGGATGCGGCGGTGACGGCGTAGTGGAGGGGGAAACGGCCTTACCGCCACGACGCGGTGCTCCCAGTCTCGCTTGTCGTCGGACAGAACCTCGCGCACCTTGGTCATGGCGTCCTCCATCTCCCTGTTGGAGTAGAGCTGAGAGAGGTGGAGGAAAAAGAGGGTGAGAGAGAGAGGAGAGAGAGAGAGAGAAAGAGAGAGAGAGGGAGAGAGAGAGAGAGAGAGAGAGAGAGAGAGGGAGAGAGAGAGAGGGAGAGAGAGAGAGAGATAAAGAAAGAGAGAGATTCAAGTCATGTAAATGACCTGGGGCCCCTTTCCATCACCCTCTCTAATTCGATTCGATTCAACGTTATCGTCACTTCGCATAGATACAAGGAAACAAAATCCAGTTCAGCATCCAATCAGAGGTGCGAGAGAAGCAGTTACATATAGATAACTGAGATAAGTTATGTACAAATTTCAAGTTCAACGCCGTTTGGTTGAAAGAGCTAATTATCCAGTCGCTGCGCTTGTTACATCAGGCCCTGATGTGGCCCTGTCTTACCTGCATGGTGGGCACATCTTCAAAGGCACGGACGAAGTCCTCCTCATCCACGGCCCCCGCACTCGTCCCATCCCTCCCTGAGGAGACATAAACACCTCGAGCGTGAGCCACTCCTGAACTGGATTGTATGCTATATATTTTTTATAGGCAGCTGACTTGACGGACAGGCGCTCGGGCCAATGGTTACCTGCGGACTTGGCACTGGAGGCGGAGCTTGGCCGTCTGAAGGAGCCCATGCTCACGGTCTTCCTCCCTGAGGAGGCGCCCTTAGAAGACGAGGACCGCCCACCATCCACCGAGTCATCATCGTCGAAATTCTTATCTGGGTTAGGAGAGAGAGAGAGAGAGAGAGAGAGAGAGAGAGAGAGAGAGAGAGAGAGAGAGAGAGAGGGAGACAGAGGGAGACACAGAGAGAGAAAGAGACAGAGAGAGGGAGAGAAACACAGAGAGAGAGGGAGAGAAACACACAGAGAGAGAGGGAGAGAAACACACAGAGAGAGAGACACCGAAAAAGACAGAGAGAGGGGGAGAGAGGGAGAGACACAATGAGGCTGATTTATCACACCAGCAAAGCATTCTCCCTGCTCATAGAACGCGAGCCAACCTCCTGCTCCTCCTCGTCCAAACCGCACTCAGCTGCACCAACGCTCCACGAGCCAGTCCCAGTAAAAGTAGCTGCGGTGGGCACGGGCTTGGCAGCCAATCACAATGGCAGCCTTTCTTTGGGGGGGGGACAGGGGGGTCAGAGGTTTGTCGGAGTTCATCCTGAAGGGCGATGGTATGATATGCATGCTCCCTCTCTCTCTCTCTCTCTCTCTCTCTGTCTCTGTCTCTCTCTCCCTCTCCCACTCCCTCTCTCTCTCTCTCTCCCCCTCTCTCCTCTCCCACTCTCTCTCTCCCTCCTCCTCTCCTGGGACAGAGGACCCGTCCCTATGTAAGTGAAGCCAGCCAAGGCAGCCACGCAGCACAGGAACCCGCCACGCCAGCAATCAATTGACGTGAATAATTCAACAGATACCACCGCCACATACACACACGCGCGCACACACACACACACGCGCACACGCGCACACACACACACACCAGGCAAGCACGCCAGGAACACACTGGTCATGTGCTTGTATCCATCTCCCTGGCCTTTTCCTTGTCAGTGCTGTGCCACCTCGAAGCTGCTGTCAATATCAACACAAGGTGACACTCTGCAGTTCCCTCCTCCCCCCAGCTCCCCCCCCCCCCCCCCCCCCCTCCCCCAAGGTCCGTAACTACGTAATCCGGTAAACGCCGCGCTCCAGATGGGGTGACAGGGTTTTAAACCCTTTCCGGACGTGGTCGCTGTCAAAACGTTCCCTTTGTGAAGTCGTTAAGTCGTTCCTCGTTAAGCGACGAAGGCTGGGGGGGGGGGGGGGGCGTCTCGCGCCGGCCGTCTCTCTCACCCCTCCCCCCCGCCCCCCCCAGCAACCCCCCCCAGCGCCTCATCAATCATTTATGTAATCTGTCTCTCCTCAGGTCTCCCTGCCCCACACACACACATACACACACACACACACACACACACACACACACACGCAGCACGAAGAAAGAGCAGAGCTTACAGGCGCAGATCCTTCTGCAGACGAGTTTTCTCAGCATGCCGGAACGCTCTCTCCTCTGGAGTCATCTGTCTTCACATCCTCTCCACAAGTCGCTCCGTGCAGCGCAGCCCCCCGCGCGCAAACACACACACACACACCTCGGCCCCTTCCTCTCAGGGCAGTGCACGTGTCCAGGCTCCCTCTCGGTCGCACGGTCAGCAAAGTCACGAACGGGCGTGCACGTCTCTCTGTCTCTCCTCCATCGCCCTCGCTCTCATGCACACACACACACACACACATCCATCTGAGCCTGGCCTCCCTGACTGCTACTCTGTGTCTGTCAGTCGGGGAGGGGTGGAGGGCTGGCGGAGGACTCCACCTACCCTCGTCACATGGGGGTGGGGTAAGGGGGGGGGCACCACGGGCTGAGTAGCAGAGGGGAGGATGGGGGGGAGGATGGGCCAGGCAAGGACCTGGGTATGTGGGTGGAGTCTGACTATGGCAGACAGCCATCCGGACGTCCCGATTGGATGGAAACGGAAGCGGCCTCAAGTCAGGGACAGCCTAGAGCGAAACCTGCTCCTTCCCCAGTCCGATACCAGCATGTAAATACTGCCCTCCTATTGGCTGGCATGGTTTGAATAGTCAACACAGCTGTTGACACTCGGCAAATATAACTGGTGTGAATGTGAAACATTCTGTTGTTCAGCCTACAGGTTATCCATCAGCTAGATGTGAGTCATGCAGATAGCTTTAGCATGTCAGGTCAGTAAATCAGATCTGCAGACAGTCAAAACTAACTTTTGGAGTTTTCTGAAGCACAGTAGGATAGTTGGTTTCACACGTGGATCCCCCTCCATCCACTAGATGGCAGCAGTGCCCTTCCGAACAGTGTGAGGAAACTCCGTTTCGGATTCCTCACACCAACAAATTCCCTCCTGGAAAAAAAAAAGCTATCTTCCGGCCTGCTTCCACCTAGCCTCCCCTGGTCCTGGGGCCCCAGGTTTGGCCCCAGGCTGGGGCTCCACAGACCCTGGGCCTTAATAGGCCTCGACAGGTGATCGCTTCGACTCAAATTCAGGAAATGGCCGGAATGCAGCGGGGCATTCCACAGTCTTAAGCCTGTTTGGGTTGTGTTCCCTGGGTCCTCGGTGTCAGGAGATGAACAGGCCAGTCGGCCGGTACGTGGCTGGTCCACTCAGCTGGGTGATTTGATTTTGTCCCTATAACATTTACATGTATTCATTTAGCAGACGCTTTTATCCAAAGCGACTTACAGTAAGTACAGGGACATTCTCCCTGAGGCAAGTAGGGTGAAGTGCCTTGCCCAAGGACACAACGTCACATAGCCACAGCCGGGGATCGATCTCACAACCTTCCGATCATGAGGCCAACGCCTTAACCACTGAGCCATCTGACCCTATAAACACATCTATCTGGCCCGGACAGAATTCTCCTTTTCAAGTCCAGAAGCTCTGAGGTTTAGAATTCATTTCCATAGAAATGCAGTTCACCTGTTTGTTTTTTTACACGATCTTCTGAACGTTAACCATTCCGAAGATCTTATTTATTAAAACGCAAAAAACAATCTGTGGAGAGAAAAATAAACCTTCGGCTAGCTTTTGTTTACAAGTGTTCCCGAGAGTCCCCGAGAACGCAACAAGCCCTCTTAAAGCGATCCACGAAGAGATTAGGAGGGACGGTTAGACAGTTAAAGGTCGTCATCACGAACCGCAGCCTCCTCCAGTCTCACCGGAGCCTGACGTCCATTATTCAACACTGTCCCTGTCTGCATGTCTACCCTTCTGGCAGAGGGCACCCTCTCAGTGATCACTCACTCTGAGGGGGCGCGTCACTTAGCAGGGGGGCTCATCACAGCCCCTGTCAACACCTCAACAACAAACAGGATCAAAACCGAAAGACTCCAAGCCAACTGAAACATCGACACAGGTGCTCGTCAGCAGATACCCAAAATGACATTCCTCTTTCTAAATAGGTCACATTTCTAGGACGGTAATCAAAAAACAGGTCTTTCCAAAAACATATGTCCGGTCTGACAATGACTACTTCCTTCATGTAACAGTATCCTCTGCCTTATCCGGAATAATCCCAATTATTTGCATCTTATTTCTCTGTGTCTTTTCTAACAGCCAGGCCTATAACACAGCAGAGGCTTTAGAGTCCTTTTAAACTCCTACAACAGAAGTGAACCAAACCAAAAAGGCAGCAAATGATCTGCAGAAATGCAGCGATGCAATTATTTCTGCCCTGAGAATCCCTGCCTCTTAATTCCTTTACCTGTAGAAGCTCGTTGCAACTCTATTCGTTCATCCCAGCCAGGTCCATTTGCTCCGGTCATTGAGCAAAAGAGCGAGCGTGGAAACCTTGGGAAAGATCCGCACCTTCCCCAGGAGCCATGGGAGGACGGCTGAGAAGCACAGACGCACAGAGAGACACGCGGGGGGGAAGAGAGGCTGTGCGGTGGCGGCGAGGCTGCCTCGCTGTTATTCTGCACCCTGCCTCCTCTCCTCTCCACCCCTCCCCTCTGGGTCTTGTGACTGCACGGATGACAGAATGCCACCCGTCTCCAAAATAGAGAGCGACGGCAGAGTCTTCTGCTCCCTCTCTCTCTCCCCTCTCTCTCCTCTCTCTCCTCTCTCTCTCTCTCTCTCTCTCTCCCCTCTCTCTCTCTCTTCCCTCTCTCTCTCTCTCCCCTCTCACTCTCTCTCTCCCCTCTCCCCTCTCTCTCTCTCCCCTCTCTCCCCTCTCTCTCTCTCTCCCCTCTCTCTCTCTCTCTCCCCTCTCACTCTCTCTCCCCTCTCCCCTCTCTCTCTCTCTCCCCTCCCTCTCTCTCCCCTCTCTCTCCCCTCTCTCCCCTCTCTCCCCTCTCTCTCTCTCTCTCTCCTCTCTCTCTCCTCTCTCTCCCCTCTCTCTCTCTCTCTCCCCTCTCTCCCCTCTCTCTCTCTCTCCCCTCTCTTCCTGTGCAGCTCAGTCACCCGCTCCTTTTCCACTTGCCTGGACAGGTGACACTCATGAGCCTGTCAGTGTACAGAGTGTGTGTGTGTGTGTGTGGGTGTGTGTGTGTGTGTGTCAGAGAGGAAGGAGGCCCAGCTTGGCCTGTACGCCTCATTAACCTTTGCGATGCAGAAAGAAAGGGAAACAGCTGCTCTTACAGCCTGGTGGCCGATGGAAAACTTTGAGGATGGAAAAGCCATTTTAGCAGGACGGTCTGCAAACCGCATAACACACACCGTTACACTGTCATCTCGTTAGGTCAAACGTATTCACGGAGGGACGTTTTTCAAAGCGTACGGTGGTTAACAACCCTGCCCTGAGGGTAGCTCTGCTGATGGAGGTTAGACCCCATGATCGCTGGATTCAGGCCCCTGGTGGGCAGCAGCTGGAACAGCCCAGAGGAAGGTAACCAATACAGCTGACACACACACAGCTCTCATTTCAGCCTGCCTGCTTCAGGAGAAGCCTGCAGACAACCTGGACCCCTGACTAACACACGCGCACACACACACACACACACACGCACACACTCACAGGCACGCACAGCTCCAAAGGCTGGCACCTGAGGCCATTATCATTTGCGAGAGTTTACTTATTACTGGTGGTCAAGCCTGGTGTTGGCGTGTGTCTCTGGTTGGTGCTGGGTTTGTGTGTGTGTGTTGGTAAAGGTGCGAGGTTCTCGAACTACCCTCTGAGGGGGTTCATAAATGGGAGCTCCGGGCGGGTCCTTCCAGAGCCCACGACTCGGCTGGCGCCCGCTTGGTTAAGGACCGCTAACACACCCCTCCACGACCCCGAGGACAACACAGATTTGTACGTGTTGAATAAAAACGATCAGGGGGAGAGGGGAAGCCATCAACGGGGGAGTCAGATGGCTCGGTGGGTTAAGGCGTTGGCCTCATGATCGAAAGATTATGAGTTTGATTCCCAACTGTGGCTATGTGATGTTGTGTCCTTGGGCAAGGCACTTCACCCTACAGTGAACCTTTCAGTCCACCCTAAATGAACAGTCCTCCAAGGGGGAACTTGCAGTCCACAGCAGCGTGAGCTGTTGCAGCCAGCGGCCAGCTTGTGCTGGATGTCTTCTTGAATATCAAAAAACATGCGCCCGCCTCCGTCAAAAGAAGGAAGAAGAAGTATGTAAACAAAGGCTTCTGTTGTCAAATGATCCAAATATATTTGTGAAGTGCATGTCTGTGAAAACCTCCTGTCTGGTGTCAACTTAGAGTTAAGGTCTATGGTTCCACATGTAGAAGATATTTACATTTAGAAGACCCTCTTATCCAGAGCGAGATATCCACACAGAAAGCTGAGTTTTGACCATGTGACCGTATGTCTATGTGTGTGAGAGGAAGCAGGAGTGACCCCTACCTGATACAGGGGACAGGATCATGTTCCCTGATCTTTGGACTTCGTCAAATTTACTGAAAATGACATTCAACCTGAAAATACAAAAAACTAATTAACATGTTTTCAGAGTGCATAAACAAACTAGGCTGGTAAAAAAATTAAATAAAGACTTTTTCATTTTCAGACTATGAGGCTGCCTCAGGAGACATGATAAATGGGTCATGGGATAAGTTATCACCCGCAAACAGCCTCATTAAACCAACATGAATCTAAAAACACAGAGGAGGGGGGGGGCCACATCCAGCACGCTACAACAACGCAGGATAGCCTCCGCTTCCGTCAAAGTGCGTACCGTGATTGCGGTAGTCCCTTCTTCCCCAGGTCCATCCTCACCCTCTCCCCCACATGCCTGTAGATCTCCACCAGACAGTTCATGGCCCCGTCACGCACCTGCAACACACACACACACACACACACCTTCTCTCAAGAGTCCGTCTGGAAGGCTACATCCGGTTGACCAACGGCCATAACAGCAGCATAAGAAGTCGTGGGATGACATTAGGAGCGTATGGATGAGGCCATTTTCCTTGTGATGAAGGCTAGCCTTCTTTTAGATAGAGGCAGTTTTTCTGTGAGCAGGAAGGGCCTATGGGATGGGTACTGTTTCCTGTTCAACAGGGGATGTAGGGATCGATTTATGACAGAACTTATTGAATTTCAAGAAACACAAGGAAAACCTTCATACAGTAACTGTCGGTTGTTGCTGACGTACTAATAATACACACATAGCAGGGGTGAAAAGCTGTAGTGCTTCTTCCTGGCCAACAGGGGGCGCTACATCACCACTAATGCAGCTGCAAACAACCATGTAAAACGTATACTAGGAACCCTTAACCAGGCTTTCGGACTGTACCTGGCTGGTGGGGTCTCCCAGGAGGTTACATATGTGGGGCACAATCTTGCTGAGGGTTAGGCCTTGAGCTCCATAGCTGAAACAGAGAAGAGTCAGTTAGTCTAATAATGAATCCTTTATATAAATAAATGAATATGTATTTTAAAAAGAAGATCAAGACAAAATAGGACATGTTTATGAAAGCTTGCTGGAGTGAGAGCATGATACAAACACATGGAACACACACCCAGCAGGCTTGTCTTGGAGTCTTAGACTTACACATTTAACGTGGCGATGAGGCAAAGGCACACGCCTTCTCTGGTTCGGTTGTTCTTGTGTTTGAATCCTCCCAGGAGTTTGTCCCAAACATACTGCAAAGGGGCAAAGGTCAGCTTCTTGTTCATGCTCACGTTCATGATGGTCCTCAGCCTTTACATTCAGTCATTTAGCAGACGCTCTTATCCAGAGCGACTTACAAGTACAGGGATGTAACCCCCACGAGGCAAGTAGGGTGAAGTGCCTTGCCCAAGGACACAACAGATCCAAGGCTGGGGTTTGAACCAAGTACCTTCTCATTACTCCCTAACCGCTCAGCCACATAATGCCCCTGGTCACATGGACTCCCTATTGGCCAGTACTAGCAAGCAGAAGTGTGTATAGGTGTCGTTACTTGAGGGTTAGCAGCTTGATCCATGATCTTCAGGAGAAGAGCTTGGTCCTGTTCTCGTACTTGGTCCTTCGCATCACCTAACCGGTCTATCAAGCTGGGCATAACTAAACAAGATCAGGAGGAAAAAGTCAAATATATAAGAGTTACAACTGGCAAAACAATAACAGCGAGCCATGTGTGATACATTAATGAGCAAATATTATAAACAGATGTCTGTTTGACTGTTGTGTATACTAATATTATTAGATGTCAATAGTTTACCAGTTCCAATGTGTGTCCTAAACCTGTCTTGTAGTCTGGTCACAAAAGCTGCTAGCAAATCCATGCCCAGCAAAGCCACCTAAAACATTTAAAATACATGTAAAGATCATCATAATAGTCGTTTCATTACAGAGTTAGTCTAAACACATATTTATAGATACTTAACTAGATCGTTTACAAATGCACTTCAGCAGCGATGCAGTACTTTCAATAGTGTTCGCAAAGGATTGTGGGTAATGGGAAAATAGCAGTCTTTTTCTTTCGTATTACATCGTTTTCTACGAAATAAAAAGCTCAAACATCGATAATGTGTCCGGGTTGACTCAACTGAAGATGTTCTCAAAGTGACATTATGTCAAACCGCTAACCATGACTGGGAACATCATCACATTTTATATGAAGTTAGCTCTCCCGGGCAAGGTTAACTTTCCTTGTCATGGGGTGGTATTGGACACTCAATGAACGTATAGTGAGAGTATCCATGCTAACACCATAATCAACACTTACGCATCACCTGAATCTCGTATTCGGGCTATGGTGCAATTTTTGGAAACCCTATATTGTTTGGGTAAAATTTCTGTAAATTATAACTTGATCGTTGCTGCCATCTACAGGTTGATAATTTTGTAACCTGTTAATCTTTAAAACAGGAACATCCGAATCTATTTTATTTGCTATGCAAGACTTACAAACACATAATTTACTTTGGCCGGAAAGAGCCAACAGAGAACATATGTAACATAATAATGAGGGTAAATAGGAATAATGTAAAACACAAATAAGATTAGATTCAAGATACAAATAAGACAGATCTGATTATACTGTTCATACTGTGTATATTGTGAGTATACTTATATTTATTATGTTCTGTTATAATAACTGTTTTGCACTTCTGGTTGGATGTATTTCGTTACCCTGTACTTGTACCTGTGTAATGACATTAAAGTTGAATCTAATCTAAAAATATAGAAATGGGCCCTAGCTGTACAGATAAAGGGGAATATAACTATAGTAAGAGAGTGTAGAGAAGAATGGGTATATATAGTCCAAGGGGGGGGTATATACACAGTGGTGCACACAGTTCAAAACAGTAAGAATTTCTGATGGTTATATATAGTATGTCTGGATACAATGTGGTTCCCTCATCACAAACAAACATTCATTTCATTCACACTCACTACACACTTTAAGACACCTGCGTGTTTGTCCCATCTCTATCAGATACACAAAAACCTTAACGTAGCCTAAATGACACACATGCACTCCCAGACCTGGCTGGCTGCCAACAGCTCTGTGGGAAGGGGGGGGGGGGGTAAGGGGGGTGAGGGAACCTACTGCAGTCCATCCCCGTCTCCACCACCCTCCCCATTTCCTCTGACAGGCCTGCAGTGTTTCACTGGACCTGCCTCATCCCATTGGCTGGCTGGCTGGCTGGTTGGATGGCTGGCTGGATGGCTGGCTGGCTGGATGGCTGGCTGGCTCCAGCAACAGCTTTCAACAACAGATCTCCCCCTCCTCACCTCTTCCTCTCTGCTCCCCCTCTTCATTACCGACACTTGAAATGGACCTGCTGGCTGTGGCAGCTACCTACCCAACACCGCCTGAGGCTTCACAAACACCCCTGACTCAACCTGCACTTTAAATCATGAGCAAGTGGCTCCCTGCTTCTGCTGTGTTTGTGTGTGTGTGTGTGTGTGTGTGTGTGTAAGACAGCAGTTTGACATAAATAACATAAATGTGTCTCGTCTGTGAGACTGACACTGGGTAAAAAGAAATAACCTCACTATTAACTGTCATGGGAGCTTTGTCCCCATTCCATCTTACAGTAAGCGTTCTGATTGGAGAAGGCTACATTTCCAGGGCAGCGTGTAGCGCAGCACTCGGATTGGCTGAGAGAGGTGAGCTGTTCAGTGACGGGTAGTGAAATATTGGTCATTATCAGTGTACTATGGGCTCACACTCGTGCGTTTATTCTTTCGTAGGCAAGATTTAAACACCACATCACCTCTTAAGCAATCAATGAGATTGTATAGGGGCAGTATATCACGCAGATGTCCCCCCCTGCAGTCACCTGCATGCAAAACATCATGCAGATGAAGTGGGCTGCCGCTGGAACATTCATTCCTTAACTCGTGATTCTACCTCGAAGGCAAGACCCTATCTACAGTAGGCATCTTGCTGACGAATACATCAGCCACGATCTGTGAGGTAATGCAAGGCTCTACACTGCAGTCTAGCACATGCATTAACCAGGTTTCACCAAAGTCCAGTACAGTACAGTCTGCATCATCAGGTCTATTAGAGGCTTATCCCATGTAACTCAACTGTTACGATGCAGACTATAGAGCTGGAGCTGAGAACATATAGGGAGAGCATATACAGCCTGGTGGAGCAAAGAACAACATAACGTGTTCTTACCCTGGTGGAAGTGAGGGTCAAGTATCTCAATATAGCAGTGCACACAGGAATCTTAACCTTAAACTTACGAGTTTAGAAACCACCTCCGTTTCAGTACATTTTGTGCGGTTACTGTACCCTGCTGCTGTGGTCGACTGCAATTCCCCCCCGAGGGACTAATAAAGGAATTTCTTATCTTATGACGGTCATTCAAAGACCCACTTTGCCGCTACTGGGCAGAAGAACGGAATTGCCAACTGTCAAGTGTAATTCATACATCCGTGTCAAACAACCACTAATAATATTTTCCTTTACTCACCTTGAAATTGCTCGAGTTGACCCATCCAGTAGCCACCCCCTCCACTGTTCTGTCCAGCATCGCCTGGTCCTGTTCCAAGTCCTCGGACTTTTCCGGGTCAAGAATGTAGTCAATGAGCTCCTGGCCCACCTGCAGGCGCCGGCCCAAGTCTTTTTGCATCACCTGCTCCATGCAGTACTCCATGTTTAGATCCATAACGTTTCACCAAGGTATAACACAAAGGCAATGTGACAGCACACACTCAAAACCCTTTATTGTTTCGACTTCAGGCACCAAACTAAGGCCACTTTAGTTGACCCCTGCCAGGGGGCTGCCCAGGTTTCTTTTTAGGGCAACTCTGCACGGATATCTGACCGCAAAGTCCTCCCGTGGACATAAACTGGGGATGAGAACCATGAAAAAGAAAGAGAAGATGAGGACCATAGAAAAGAAAACAACTTCATTCTCCAGTAGTGAACTGCCTGTGAACCTATGGGGGACACAAAAGGAACACATTTGAACTCCAGCCTTGTCAACTGTTGTACCCTCAGTCAGCTAGACTGGCAGTTTAAATTCCCTAGTAGCGTAACACTGAAAACAGTAAAGGTTAGTGCCCACTTGTAAATGATAAGTCCTTCTAACCAGGTTGTAGTGGAACCTTAGCCTAATCGTTAGCATTAGCTAAACGGCTAGTGTCTGTGTATCAATAGGATTTTCTAAGCAGTTACACATAGCTAGCTAGCATAGTTAGCCACACATCTAGAGTCAGCAGCATCGGGTTGGTTAATAATTAATAGACACAATAGGCTTGACAGCCACCAACTTAAATGACCTAGCATTATGTAACATTACACAATTTAGATGTACAGTAGTGCTGCTAGATACTGATAGTGTTGGCACTGCTGTGCTAGCTTGTTAGCAGCTAGCTGCCATAACTTCCTGCAGAATGGCAGAACATCGGAATGATGGTTCTAAAGCGATCTAGTTTTGCAATCGGTGAATGATTTACCTTGAGCACCCCTAACACAAGGCGCGTCTCAGCCACGGGGGTAGATCAGCCAGCACATTAAGCCAGCCTGGCTTTTCCGATTCCAAAAAAAAGAGAAAAAAAAAAGTCACAGATCAAGTCACGGGGTACGTTCAATTAGGCAGTTTGGGGAGGCCGGCGGTGCACGTGCGCCGGGGGAGACACCGGGTACAATCACCGGGTTAGGTATTCGTGGTGTACTGCGTTATATAAAGTAGTGGTACCTGGATGAATTGTTTCATGCATTTTTTTTAAAGAGCTCTACGTCTACAGCAACCATGCAAAACGGCCATATAGTGTGCAACCATAGACATAGTAGCCGCTCCGCAATAGACTGAGCCATGTGACGTCTACCAGGGGAGCACAGACTACCGCTGTGCATGGTAGTAGACTGCATTGCATGTCTGGTAGACTGGATACTGGATGGATCTTGAATCAATGGCTTGGGATAGTTGGTTCTGGACAGAACTCATTCCTAGTGCTTTTATGATCAAGGTTAGATGAGAAACCTGCCTCCAATTATTATGAAAAAGGACCTTACTATTGACATTCCACTATGATTCAGATTCAGATTACTTTATTGATCCCGAGGGAAACTCCTTCGTATCAACGGCACACAGTCTCGCAGAGACCCCCTCGGGATCAATAAAGTAATCTGAATCTGAATCATAGTGGAATGTCAATAGTAATGTCATTTTTCATAATAATTGGAGGCAGGATAATGTCTCATCTAACCTTGATATGGGTTATTAAAAGGATAACTTCCTTGTTTGAAGGGAAATTATCAATCAATTATGTTCATTATAATAATAATAACAACAACAACCATGCTTTGCTTTTCAAAGAGAGTCTTTCTATTTGCATGAAGGAGGAGGAGGTATTGGGGAGGGGGGGCAGGGGGGTTAGCTGTCATCTGCAGTTGTGTTGATTGGACCTCTATAAATGTCTGTCCTTTGGGTAGTGTGCATCCCTCAAGGCGATGGCAACACGAATGGTTTATTTCATGGTGAATGGGAGAGCAGAGAAAGCAGAGCTTCAAGCCAACTGTTCCACTCAAGATGTTAAAGGTAAGTTTTATGTCTTGTCCTTTGACAGTGGGCCAGTCCTGCGCTTAAGATAAGTTATTTCATGCAGGACAGTCTGAACTCTGCAGACTAATTATGAGGGAGGTGTTAGTTGCTCGTGGCCTCATCCTTGAGCTGGGCTATTAGTTGGATGTAACAATACAGGATATTTGATGCTTAGTAGGAATATAAAGAACTCTTGGATGCTTTTAGGTCTAGCTTTAAGTAGTCTTAAGTGCCATACAGGTGGCTTGGACAGCTCTGAGTGGTGAAGGGTTGGTAAGGTGCTGTCACACGTGACACTAAATAATAAAGCGTCCCGTGACTGTGGACTAGTGGAAGAGTCAACATACTCTCTCCCACTGTTGGCAGATCTGTTTCGGGCAGCCGCTGAAGCTGGCCCTAATGACATTCTGAAGTTGTATAACTCCAGGGGTAACCTCATCAACATCTCCCCTCACCTGGAGGCCAATGACCCCCAGTCGACCTACAGTCTGGAGGTGGTGGCCTTGGACTACCACAGTGAGCATCTAGGTACCCTCTTCCCTGGAGGGACAGAATAGGATCGATTTAAAGTCTGATGTAGAAACTCATATTTGGACTATTCTGGCCAAGGACACAGTGATTAAACCAACATGCTTTTATAGCTTTATTCATATGTATTTTTTTTGTGTGTTTTACTCTGCAGATACTGATGTGACTATGTCGTTTGAAATGGATAAACTGGAGAAAAGGTCTAGTAAAACTGACGTTTTAATGGCTTATTTTTCACTGAGGCTACAATTCTTGTCGTTGTAACAAAATGACTAACTCCAGTGCAGCACTGCAGTTTATTTTCTCCCAAATTTACATCCCAGGTTACAAAGTCTCGAGAGAAAGATCTTCACAGAAACTGGAGCCGTACCTGACGCTGTTTGTGAGTTAAAAGATCAAGTGGAGTCCTTCAGAAACAAACTCGAGGTTTGATTTCACCAGCTTTGTTGGATAGAAGCGTTGAGCATTTTTCCTTATGGGTTTAATGCTGTAAGTCTTCCATTGTTCCTCCCTCTCCTGAATGGGTGAACCTGTCTCTAACGTGGCTAGAATGTGGAACACCTGAGTTGGCTGGGTCTTTTCAAAAACATGTCAGAGGGGACAGACAGATCCTACCCTGCTTCCAGAAGGACCATGGCCAGTCCTCAAGAGGAGCGCGAACGAGTCCGCGAAAAATTCCTACAGATGAGGCATTCAGACATGAAACGCTTTCAGAAATCGTTCCGCCATTGTTGAGATTCATGACATGACTACAGAACAGATGTAAATCTCATTTGAAGGTGGGTTTTAACACAGTCTTGTGCTACTGCATATCGTCTCCTCAGCTCCCTCGAGATCACAGAGGATGTGAAGCAGTACCTCAAAACTCCAATGTTTGACAACTGGTGAGTCCTACTGTGGGGCTTCTAAAACTGATATCAAAATACACACACCGACAATCGTGTACCCATGACTAAAGTCCATCCTTGGCAGGCAATGGGAAGATGCAGAGATGCTGGTGCTGCTGCAGGTGATGTTCACTGATCTCGACTTCATGTCAACGTTCAGTATCGAGCTGGAGGTCCTCCAGAGCTTCCTCTATGAGGTCTACTGCCATTACAACAACATCCCCTTTCACAACTTCAGACACTGTTTTTGCGTCACCCAGATGGTAAGATGATACTTCATTTATCCATCCTTGTTATCATGTTGAATGTGCTTAGATACAGGCCTAATCTTAAGAGATATATAGATAGGTGGATAGATGGATGGATTGACCACTTAATTTCCTGTTCTAATATTGTTTTAGATGTATGGATTGATTTGGCTCACGGATCTGAGGAAAAACATGGACAGTACCGACCTCTTCATCCTGCTCACCTCTGCTCTCTGCCATGACCTCGACCACGCTGGCTACAACAATGTCTACCAGGTGAGCCCTGTGTGTTTTCTTTATTACAACCACCATAACTTCAAGGTCACCTGACCTGTATGCCTTTTGTATGTCTTTTTCAGATCAATGCGCAAACAGAATTGGCTTTGAGGTACAACGATATCTCACCTCTGGAAAACCATCACTGTGCCATTGCTTTCGGCATCCTTTCGAAGGTAGCTTTGTCCGATTAAGCTTCACTTGACTTTGACATTTTGAGCTGTTCTTCCTGCTGTCAAAAACAATGTTCCTTCTTCTTGCAGGCAGAGAGTAACATCCTAAAAAACCTGACCAACGAGCAGTACAGAAGGATTAGGGAGGGCATGATCCAGTATGGATTTACACCGGCTCTCTCTCTCTCTCTGTCTCTCTGTCTCTCTCTCTCTCTCTCTCTCTCTCTGTCTCTCTGTCTCTCTCTCTCTCTCACACACACACACACACACACACACACACATACATACACAAGGCTACAGTGTAAAAAGGAATGTATTTCACAGATATGTTGCTGCCTTGTCTTGTCTGAAGAATGTAATTACCCAGAATGACCCATGCTACAATCTGCAGATGACAAATAAACCAGTCAGCCTTTGACTTTACTTTCAGATGCATCCTGGCTACTGACATGGCCAGACACAATGAGATCCTGAACAAGTTTAAAGCCACAGTACCTGTGTTTGACTTCACCAACAAAGAGCACAAGGACGTGGTGAGTGAAGCTTCGACTCCCGAAACCTTAATGGGATCTGCTGGGAATCCTCCTCCTCTGATTGGCCATATTCCCCTGCCTATTATAATTGCAGCTCATGAAGATCATGATCAAGGTGAGTGACATTTCCAACGAGGCCCGCCCCATGGACGTAGCACAGCCATGGCTGGACTGTTTGCTCCAAGAGTTCTTCCACCAGGTGATCAGGGTGAAATCCATCAACATGGTCAGCCAATGGAAAGTGTTATTATATGTCTCTGTTGTTTACCAAGCAGTGTGTCGGGTACAACAACAGCATCTAAACTAGTATGTATAAAGTATTTGTATAATGTATAAATGTTCCCCATTGCCCCACATGCAGAATACATGGTCACATGCTTAGTCAGGGGCAGGTGTTTTACCGCTAACTCAATTCCTGGCCTCAATCTCCATCTGGATTGCAGAGTGACATGGAGAAGTTGGAAGGTCTTCCTGTGTCTCCGTTCATGGACAGAGACAAGGTGTCCAAGCCGTCCTCTCAAACAGGCTTCATTGGGTTTGTGCTCCTGCCCCTTTTCACTGAGCTAGCCAACCTTTTCCCCTGCCTGGAGGTGAGGCTCCTGGCTCTCTACTGATGCATCTTCCTATCATATTCATGTGGGAGGTTTGACTAGAGCTGGGCCTGTCAGGGTAATGTTGTGAAAGGGATTCTAAGTGGCATTTGTTAAGCAGGACTTCTAAGGAACGTCTGTGAGAAATGAAACGGCACCTGACCTCCTTCCGTTTGTCCTCAGAAACACATCGTTGAACCAGTACAGAAGGCCCTGGACTATTACAGGGAGATGGAGAAAGCTCTGGAACAGAATCAGAACCCAAACCCAGAGTGACGAATTGGGCACTTCATGGAATACGCGACAGTCTTATAATGAATATTGCTGTGACTTAGTTAGATTATTAAATTAGATTTGTTTTGAATTTTAAACACTTATCTAGATTGCTTTTGTAGCTGTGTGACCAGATGGGGCCTTCAAGTTTAAATTGCTACTTCATTTTAATCAAATTAATACATTTGTTTTCTGTTGGTCCAACTTTTGACAAATTGTCTCTTTTATTCAACGTGAGATCTGGGTACATTGCAAAAAGTAGGTATTTTTGGACGTCCTTTAGATATACAAAACAAAAGTGCAAATAGTAGTTTTGAACCTGTTTTAAATTAATAGGATGAATAAATATCAACAACTAGAACTCCAATGGCAACTTTGATGAGCTACAGTATTTTAGAAAGAAATACATAAAAACCATATAGAATAGGCTGATGTACATGTTACTACTGTACGTATTATTCTACAATACATTCTCCTGGCATTCAATGTACCATTATTCAGTTAATCTGTAAACTACATTATGGTTTAAGAACTTCAACAGTAGCTTCCACGTGATTAACCTCCTTGTTCTTTTCTTCATAAAACCATTCTGCTTTCAAAAGGAAACATGTAACTTGATATGCTGTCAGAGTGTAGATTTTCCTTTTTTTAACCACAGAAACAACATAACCTTTGTACAATATCTTTGCTGTAACGGAAGTACACAATTTCACATCTATAGATCGGTGTTGGAGTGTGTACATGAAAAAACAAAGCAACAAACATTATATAAACATGTTACAGTTACTCAACTAAGAGTCTAAATCCAGTCAAATCATAAATAATGGCAGCAGCACGTGAAACAAAACATACACTATATTACCAAAAGTATTTGGTCACCCATCCAAATGATCAGATGGATGGGTGACCAAAAATACTTTTAGTAATATAGTGTATGAGCCTAGGAGGAGACTGAAGGTGCATCTCTCCTGGCCCTATAACCCCCTCGCTCTGTCCCTTGACTGGGGGGTGGAGGGTGGGAGGGGGTGGGACAACATCAATGGTCTGTCAGTTTCAGAGGACGGAGTGACTCATCACAGGTTTTACAGTAGCATCGCACTATTTACAGGGGTTGAGGGGAGGAGGAGGGGAGGTTCTTGCGGAGATGGTCTGGACACTAGTTGAACATGATGGACTCTGGATCCTGGTTCATCATCTGAGCCATGTGCCTCAGCACATCCTTCTTGGTGATGATGCCCAGCAGACGCCTGGTGGAGGAAAACCAAGATGGAAAGCCAGACAAAACAGCCGGGGTTAACGCACCTCAAGAACAGCGTGGCAGGGTCGTCTGCCCTGCCGGAAGGGGGGGTGGGGGAATGCGCCGGAGGGAACCGAGGACTCACCCGCTCCTGGTCACCAGACACTGCCGGAGGCCCAGCTTACGGAAGATGTCCACCACCGTCTCCATCGGCGTGTGGTCGGTCACGGTGAAGGGGCTCAGGTTTAGGATGCGCCGCAGCTTGAGGGGCTGGGGGTTACTGGCCGGCAGCTGGGGGGCGTCCTCCGTGAAGTAGACTACGGAGCTGCTGACCACGCCGTCCTGCTTCTGACGAGCGTTCTCTGGAGGGGGGGGGGGTCAGGACAGAGGGTGGAAGGGTCAGAAGACAAGTATGTGACAGGAGTCAGGATTGGGGGAAGGAGCTCTGTGGAGGTGAGACCAGGGGAGACCAGAGAGGAGGTGAAAGGAGGAAAGAAGAAGACGCTAGGAGGAGGTGTGTATTTGTTTAGGGTTGGCAAATGAAAAGCAGAAAACGAAACAAAGAAACGAGGATAAGTGTGACCACAAACGGACAAAGAGAGAGCAGGCGCGTCTTACTGATGGCCAGGGTGAGATCCCGGCGCTGGACAAAGCCGATGAGGCGCTCCGACTCCCGGGACACGACCACCGGGAAGCCGTTGTAGTCGGTGTCCTTAATGAGCGCCTCCACGTCTTCCACCGTGGTGCTGTCCTGGGTCAGCACGGCCAGCGGGGGCTCGCTGCGGCGCGGGCGCATCACGTCGGTGGCCAGCGTCCGGTGGGTGAACTCGTCGCGCACGTCCAGGTAGGGGTAGCCGTTGAGCTGGATGTGAGACTCGTAGATGCCCTCCTTCCCGAAGGCGTCCGCCACCCACTTGCTGGTGACCGCCGCCGCCATCAGAGGCACGATGTACTCCAGGCCACCGGTCAGCTCGAACATGATGACCACCAGCGACACGGTCATCCTGGTCACCCCACCTGGAGGGAGATTTAAGACTGGCGTTATCTTACATGAGGCAGACCAACCTAACTTCAAAATGGCTGATTCAAAAAGGTTTATTATTGATTCCAAAAGTATCAACTCTCTTCTCACTGAGCGAGTGAAGTAATCCTCTAAATGGGACTTGGTTGTGGCAGCGTGAGGATTGATCCAGGCTTATCTCTACACTCAGCTGATCACTCTGGTCCCTTACCTAGGCAGGCAGCAGCCCCCACCATGGCGTACAGGCCAGGAGTCACACAGTCGGCCCCGGGGCGACACCAGTTCTTGAAGATGATCCAGTCGTGATGGTGGTACGCCATCTGCTCCACGGCGATGCCCACGATGCGCCCTGCGATGGCTCCCACGGCCATACTGGGGATGAAGAGCCCTGATGGAATCTGGAGAAAAACACACACCGACAAGAGCCCAAGTCAAGGTTATATTTCCCTCGAATCAGGTCTTCAAATCCGACATCGCTTCCTGTCTCTAGCCTAGCCTCCTCGAGGGAGATGCTCAGTCCCAGCAAGGGCTGGATCCTGACCTTCATGCCGAAGGTGAAGATGGTGATGACGATCTTGAAGACAAGCGCCAGCGCCAGCTGCCAGAGGGCCGTGTAGACGCCGGGCCCGGCCGGCCGGTCTGGGATGTCGTCCACAGGGCGGCTCATGTTGGGGTTGTTGATGTAGTCGCACAGCTGGGACGACTCCAGCGCCCCGCAGTCGTTGAAGAGCTCTGAGATGAGCTCGCTGGTGCTGCGCCGCGTGTACGGGTTAGGGAAGGCCAAGATGGCGGTGATGCCGGTTATGGCGATCACCTCCAGGACGGGGTACTTCCCCAGCTGGGTGGTCTTCCTGCGCCGGCACCAGGCGATGTTGCCCCTGATGAACAGGGTCCCCCACAGGCCCCCGAAGACCCCCAGCAGGATGAACGGCACCAGCTCAGCCATGTACCAAGGCGTGTGATACTCCACGTAGAACAGAACCAGGCGGCTGTTGCCAAAGGGGTTGATGGAGCGCAGGGTGAAAGCGGCCACTAGGGCGGCGAAAAAAGATCTCCACAGCGTCTTTAGAGGGAAGTAGTAGCTCACCTGTGGACAGAGGTAGGAAGACACTGTTCTGTACTGACGCCTGTCAGATAATGAGGTTATACTCGTTGTGGAGGACAAGCAGTATCATGATGGGGAGTCACGAGGCCCTTCACCCTACTTGCCTCGGGGGGGGGGGGGGGGGGGGGATGTCCCTGTATGTGCTGTAAGTCGCTTTGGATAAAAGCGTCCGCTAAATGACTAAACTTAAATGTAAGTAAACAAACCTCCTCCAGACTGAAGAGAACGCCTCCTATCGGAGCTCCGAAAGCCACGGAGACGCCAGCGGCCGCAGCAGCTGACAGCACCTGCACAACACAGCCCAGCCCAGCCCGCACATCAGCCACAGGCCCGACACTAGCACGACACTAGCACGGTGTCCCTTAAACATAAACACTGCCAACATCATGCTGGAGGTCACAGTGAGGGCTGGCACCAGCGGTGCGTGAAAGCCAGGCCCTACCTCGCGGCGCTTGCCCTCATTCTTGCTGTACTTTGAGAACAGGCTGCAGAAGAGGTTTCCACAGCAGCAGGCCACGTGGACCAGAGGCCCCTCCTTCCCCAAGCTGAGTCCAGAGGACACAGCCAGCACCAGGGTGACCGTCTTGATCAACAGGGTCCACTTCCCCAGGTAGCCCCGGATGATGAATCCACTCAGAATGGTCTTGATCTGCACGAGACGAGAATATCATCCCTTTGCTGTACTCACATTTAAATTTAGTCATTTATCAGACGCTTTTATCCAAAGCGACTTACAGCAAGTACAGGGACATTCTCCCTGAGGCAAGTAGGGAGAAGTGCCTTGCCCAAGGACACACAGTGGATATTCACGTTTGGGTTGTAAAGCTTTCGATGCGAATGGTAATGAGTCGCACTCACCTCAGGGATTCCTGACCCACAAGCATAAGGGGCAAAGACTCGAACCAAGGACACAGCCAGGAAGGAGAATAAGAGCGCCCACATCACATATAGGAAGTAGTTTAACACGTACGCTCCAGCTCCCTGAGGAATGATAACAGGCATGGAATCAGCTCAGCTACCGCAGCAATCTGTCCTCAGCTCCATAAATACAGATCAGAACCCAGCGATGCTCCCCTGAGCTGACCTCTGAGTGACCCGTCATCAGCTCCGCCCACTTCTGCCACTGCGGACACTTGTCTCTGTCGTCGAAGGTGGTCTCGTTGGAGGTCCAGCAGCACTGCTCATGGCTGTACCAGAAGGCTGACAAGCACACCCCCTCCTTCAGGTCTGTCATCCAATCCACAGCCAGGTCTATGACTCCCGCCAGAGTACCTGCGCAGAGACGTTCACACGCGTGTTGGGGAAACTTAGTTTACGCTCAGCGAAGCCCGAAACCTACAGATGATAAAACGTTGCTGGAGAACGGTTGGTTTTCCCCACCTGAGAGGAGGCCTATAAGCAGCATCACCACCCATCCTGACCAGGCGTCCAGCAGGCTCTTGATGAACTCCCAGATGGACTCTTTACTCTTGCTGGTAATCTAAATGTTGACACAAGACGATGATGATAGACAGAGGTTATATAAAGGTTTTAGGCATACAGGCGCCAATAACAGAGCCATGGATTGAAATTATTGATATAAATATAAAGATATCTGAAGTATTGACCTTCCGGTGGCGGTCTGTGTCTCTGGACTTCTCTCTCAGCCAGTCAATGGTGTGAAAGTCTTCATAAGTGCCTACATCTGGGAAGGGTTCATCCAGAAAGTCCATGAGGTTCCCAGCGCCATTAAGATCCTCTGTGGGAGTGGCACTGCTGGCCCCTGAGACCAATCAGAGATAAGTCAGGTCTGACGTCATTTTCCAAGACAGTGACAGGAGTGATGTCATACCAATTTACCACAGGCCGCAGTTACGTCATCATGAACGCAATGTAACATTTATGAAATGCTGTTGAACTAAACACGTACAAATGCAAGATCACTGTATTATGTACAGTACAAAATGCGATAATATACTGTTGCTAACCAGGCAGCTAGTTAGGCTAGGTACAGTTTTTCTTCTCTTCTTGCGTCAGAGAAACCTGGATTCAAGACATTGGCACGCCATTAATAATCCAATAAATAAACTTGATCCTCTGTTGACGAGCAAAACAGACATTTTAGTATAGTAATTTGCTATTGCTACTGCTAACTCGAACCTGCAGTTCTTACCGTTGCAGACAGCTAAGCTAGCAAACTAGCTTCTAGCACGCTGATGTCTTATCAAGGTTGCAATTCAATTACATCTATATTGCCTTACCGTCTGCTTCCATCGTCCCTTTTTTGCTATAAAATGTGTAACTATGAATTTATGGAGCTGTCACATGCGTGGTCATGTTTCTACATTGCATCTGCTCCGTCTAGCTGTCAGGATCACTGACAAAACAAATGGGGAGGAGAGATTTCTGTTCCCCTAGTGAGTGGTCAGACAGCTGGTCCTGCTGCTTCACAACTTTCTGTATGTGGATCAAGAGGTGAAATACAGTTTTGTAAGAATGATTGATATACGATTGTTGGAATAATTATTAGGGTATCTTTATTTCGTTTTTAATTTATCAGTGCTGCCAGCAATAACACCTGCCACAAGGAGAAACAGCGACATCTTGTGGACAGGAAATCTCAATTTTGCCATTCTGCTTCAGAGAAGGTCAGATAAAAGCCAGATCCAGTAGCCAAGTTTACTTAATTGACTAAACTTTTTGTAATGCAATCATATAGATCATTGCGTACCGTTCAAAAACAGAAACGGATTTAGATATAGCGCAACTTTTTGTGAACGGAAAGTCTATCCTTTCCTCACCTATTTACTCCACTGCTACAGCCTGTGCCTTTAATGTAATTCAGTCTTGGACAATTGATCTGGTTAAAATGACACTGCAAACATTATAAGTGTGTATCAGGTATTTGTGCCTTTGCATGTTTTCACAGGTTTTGGGTGTGCCCGTCAGTGAACTATTATGCCTTGAGGTAGAATTTCAAGGAGTCTATCAAGGACAAAGATTCAGGAGGGCGTTTACCCTGGTGAATCCCTTTTCAGTGAACTGAAAGAACAGCTGACACCAGTTGTGAGTACACTTAGGACAAATCCATTTAACAACTGTCTT
The DNA here is from genome assembly GCA_030340685.1 of Protosalanx chinensis. Lineage (NCBI taxonomy): Eukaryota > Metazoa > Chordata > Actinopteri > Osmeriformes > Salangidae > Protosalanx > Protosalanx chinensis. Next base: position 11,273,523 of record CM059333.1, read on the forward strand.
CTGATTAATCTTCAAGCAGTTAGGTGAGTAAAACTTTCCTGTATTTAGGACCTTTTATTCTAAAAAAGTCTAAAAGAGCTTAAATGGTTTGTGATAGGGCGTGTTAACTTCAGCTTTAACTTCCTGTGAATCATTAACTGTATATTTACTGACAGCAAGACATACATTCCCCAGCCAAAGAGTTAGTCATGAGTACGAGAAATGATTAAGTATATCCTTGATATTAGCCATTGAACACAGGGACTGTGTGCAGTGTGTGTCTTTCACCAGTTAAGATATCTGTTCCATTTCCTTCTACAGGTAGTTTGACCAGTTTTGTATGTTCTTTGTTGATGTATACACGTGTTGTGCTTTCAGCTGCTTCCTTCAGTCTGCCCTTCTGTTTGTGACTTATTTTTCTGTGAACCACCAAACATTCAAGGTTTTCGCTTGCGGAATACTATCATGATGATGTCCACCAGAGGTGTATTAGAAGAGCTGGATCTGAGCTTCCTCTCCTCTGACGAGGAGATGGCAATTCGCCAAGTGCTTCAGAGAGATGAGAATCTGAAGAGACAAGAATCCGGGCGCATAAGGTAAAATAACCACATTATTGGGCATTTGGGTTTGTAATTGTTCAAAGGTTCATAATCAGATGATGAGGTCTGAAAAACATTGCAACGAATGTCAAAGTGTATTTTCTTTCTTTTCTTGCCAGCTTTTAACTGTTTATTGTTATCAGGCGACTGCGTCTCTCCATCCCTGATCCTAAGAAGCTCAAAATCCTGACAGGAGAATGGTTTGAAGAACTCCGGACACGCCGCTATGGGCGGCAGTCTGATGTGACTGAGGTGGTTCGGTCCTCTATGAGGAGAAAGAAGGCACCAGGTACCGTATGCTTCCATAACCCTGCTGATAGTTCCAAGGCTTTGTCACTCCTATTTACTACCCAGGAAATACAGTAGATTGTGATTGTACTGCGGTTATATCATCAATAGAGGTATTGGTGTTATTGTTTGACTGTATTGTGATCTCTGCAGTACCCAGGGGTAGTCCTTATCGTGACACCAGAAAAACAGACTTCAAAGGAGAAGACATGAAAACTGACTCTCAAACTAAGGCATCTGAGTTGTAAGATGTTGTGAATGATCCTTAAAGGCCATATAGTAATTTAACTTTCGCATTTGTTTCTTATGCTGCTCTTAATGTATGAATTTGCTTTCCTTCTTTTGTCACACTACATAGCAAAACACTGAATTCTAGTTTTCTAAATCCTGCGTTTCGAGAAGAAAAGGTGTGTCTTACTGCTTTCTTTCCAAACCTTATTGAAAACCCTCACACTATATCTACCGTACATTCACTAATTCTATTGTTTCATACTAATCAATTCTTCAGGTGGAGTTGGAACTCACTGAAGAGGGAAGTGCTGCAGATTCAGGTGGATGCAAAGCATTTCAGAAACTGACTAGGGATCCATTTATTTCTCCTTTACCTTTGTGCTCTGTGTACATAAATAAAATCCAAGCTAACACCTTTGTTTCATGCAGACGTCACCACTGTTGACATTCCTGAATGGAAGACCCCACCCATCCAGAAGTCTTGTGAGCAAACCACTAGAATGGGAATTAGCCCCAACCCTCCTCTATCGACACAGCACCAGGATATAGACTACTTTCACACTGCCTGCCCAGACCGTCCATCACCGAAACCCAGAAACATCAAGAGGTTGTCCTTCCCTGTAGAGGCAGTAGCCCCAATGTCTCAGTCCACTCTCACCACAGAGTCCGATCCCAGCCCTCCACCCAAACCAGGACCAGAACCACTGGATGGCATCACATATCTGGAGTCCACCCGCATATTGGTCCTTCCCCCGGAGATCAAGGATGACCCGGAGCAGAGGAGCCCCACCGTGTCTGTGAACCCAAACACCTGGACACAGCCTGTGGTCCAGGACCCCTTCATAGATGTCAAAGTCACAGACAAGAGTCCTGAAAAGAGTCCCACAGTGGGAACACTACCTGGCGTCAGCATACAGGGTAGATTAGAGCAGAGATTTGGAGCCACAATGGGAGAGAGAGTTACTAGTGAGAGTCTATCTGGTGATGACACAGAGAGGTCATCCGAGAGGTCGGAGGAGAGACCAAATGCAGGAAGAGGTGTTAAAGGTGCTGACCACAGCAAGTTGACTTCTAGAACCCCACCTGTAGAGGGCGCTATGGAGGCTGGTCAACATCACCTTGAAGAGGTTCCATCTGAGCCTTACAATATGAAGCATGTTTCAAAGAAGTCCAGTAAAGACCCCAAACCAGAAGAGACTCAGAGCTACAGTGAATCCTGCCTCAGATCTCTCCAGCCATCCTCTGGATATAACCCCTTCTGTACAACAGAGGTACCCAGACATGTAGAAGGACCCCAGCAGTCACCCCAAGAGAAAGCTCAGGTTTCTGTAGTGCTGAAGACATTGAAACAACCAGAAGCGGATGGAGACTTTATACAGGTCAACTTGGCAGACGAGGAGCAGACCCCTGTAAAGACTCCTGAAGGTGTAACATTACCCAGCGCCAATACACAAGGTATGTCAGACGAGCAAAGTTTGGATGTGTTACGTTCAGAGTTCCCTTCCTCATCTGTTGGGATATGGGAGCGAAGCAGCAGAATAAAGCCGCAGTCAAAACAGGAGACTTTCCTAATAGGACAGAGATTTACTGCTGTGAGTCCACCTGCCGGTGGCATGGGGAACAGGTCAGAAAGGCTAGGTTCAAGAAGCGACGAGGAATGTTCTGACCATAGTCTGACCAAGTTCTCTTCTAGAACCCCAATAATAGAGGGCAGTAAGCAGGCAGATCCTCCTCACTTTGAAGAAGTTCCATCTTTGGATCCAAAAATTGCTGGTGACTCTCATCACACAGCAGAGGATCAAAGTAGATTTACAGGCCAGACTCATGAAAACCCCCCTAAGGAGGTAACTTTACCCCGCGACATGTCACAAAGTAAGTCAGAGCAGCAGTTAGTTGTGGAGAATTCAGAGTTTCAGTTTGTCCCGACACCATATTTTGGGATGTGGGAAGGGAGAAGCAGAAGTCAACCCAACCTTAAAGAGGTTCCTGAGCCTTACATTCTTAGGTCACTCACACCAGAAGAGATTCAGAGTGACAGTGAACTGTCCTTCATGTCAGCATTGTCCTCACCTGCAAGTCCCCCTGCTGTTGTTCCCTCTGTAGATGAAGAGCTTGCATTATCCATCACAGCAGCAGATATCAGTGGCATGGACCAAGATGATGCTGTCAACAGTCTGAACAAGGATCTTGACTCTGACACTGAGGTGTTTGAGGACAGTCATGACACAGAAAATAACCAAAGAGTTTTCGCAGAAGTATTGGATGTTAGAAAGTTGGAGCTTGTTCAGATCCCTGTAAAGGTGGGACAAGAAGAGTCTACAGAATCCCCTGAGGAGGTAACATTACTCAGCGACATGTCACAAAGTGTGTCAGAGCAGCAGTTAGTTGTGGAGAATTCAGAGTTTCAGTTTGTCCCAACTTCATCTGTTAGGATGTGGGAAGGGAGCAGCCGGATTAAGCCTCGGTCGAAACAAGACAAAGTTACAACAGGGGAGACGGTTTCTACTGAGACTCCATTCGTTGGTGAAACACAAACCAGGTCTGTGGAGAAACGAAATGCCGAAAGGGATGTTGAACGTTCTGCCCATACAAAATCGTCTTCTACAACCCCACCAGCAGAGGGCGGTGAACCGGCAGGTCAACCCCACCTTGAAGAGGTTCCATCTGACCCTTACATTCTTAGGTCACCCAAACCAGAAGAGATTCAGAGTGACAGTGAAGTGTCATTCAGCTTTCTTTATTCAACACCTGCCTACAACCCATTCTCTACAACAGATGAGCCTACGTTTGTAAGAAGCCCCCAACTCTTAACCGGAGAGCAACCACAAAGCATAAAACCAATGGACCAGCCTATGATCACAGATTACTCCCATGTCACAGGGGAAGTTCAATATAAGAAGACAGCATTGTCCTCACCTGCAAGTCCCCCTGCTGTTGTTCCCTCTGTAGATGAAGCGCTTGCATTATCCATCACAGCAGCAGATATCAGTGGCATGGACCAAGATGATGCTGTCAACAATCTGAACAAGGATCTTGACTCTGACACTGAGGTGTTTGAGGACAGTCATGACACAGAAAATAACCAAAGAGTTTTCGCAGAAGTGTTGGATGTTAGAAAGTTGGAGCATGTTCAGATCCCTGTAAAGGTGGGACAAGAAGAGTCTACAGAATTGCAGACTGGTGCGATAGTTACAGCATCAATTGCAGTGAATGCACAAGAGATGGAAGGGCCTAAAGAAGAAGCAACATCAGAAAATGAAATGTTTTTAATTGCAGATTCAATTGCAGATGTTGGCAGCAAGTCATCAAAAGTCCCTGCTGAGGTTTCCACACAACAAGCCAATCAGCAAGCTGGGAAATATCCCATCCCCACCATACTGGTCAATTCATCTCAGTCTCCAATAGCAGAGGAAGTTATAGGTAGGCAAGATCACCCTTTCAAGGTCACCAACTTATTTCATTCATTGGCCTACGCTTAAGCAGATACAGGCCATGATAACACTTACTACACTGATGTTATTTAATGCTCCAAGTTTTGCAGTGTTAAGGATTTGGAAAACATTTCGATTTGGAATAAATAAACATTCATATACTCCTTCAACACAGGTTTAGGACATAAGAGAAAAGTTCTGGAAGTTTCTTCCAAGAGTGGCTCGTTGCTGGGAAACTTGGAGGTTGGACAAGTAAATGCACTAAAACATACACACTTCTGTTCCTGTTAGGAGACTTGCAGGCAATTAACAAAGTATCCCTCTATCTGCTCACTGTGTTCCTGCTGTGTTGTCTTCAGGATGACACTGTGGACTCAGATGATGATCACTCCTCAGTTTCAAGCCGAGGCTCAGACTTTTCTGACAGACGAGGGTATGGCAGTACCTTATCACTCTCTGGGGTAAGGTCATCTTGTATTTGAAAAACTAACTTTTCTTTATGTACAAGGCGATAAAATATTATTAAAGATAGGGTGTATGGACATGGTGACTTTTTTTGGACTGTGTTCTCTGCCCTTTAGCGCACTGGCAGTATGCTAAGTCTGTACAGCGATGCCGGAGACTTTGGAAATGTGACAGTCCAGGGGGCTGTAGAATTTGCCCTGAAGTACAGCAAAGAAGGGGAGTTCGTTGTTACTGTGGAACAATGTCTGGATCTGGCATTTGCTAATGCTCGCAAACAGCGGACCGACCCGTGAGCTCGATACACAAAGACAGACACGTAACAACAAACCCATCCTAGACCCAGAAATGTGCGTAAACAGAAGCCTTTACAAGTTGTATGTTGTGTGTGTCTAATATTCAGATACGTTAAGACCTACCTGCACCCAGACAAATCACGCAGCAGCAAGAAGAAAACCTCCATCAAGAAACACACTACCAACCCTGTCTATGGTGGAGAAACACTCAAAGTAGGTGTTTCGGTAACACAAAAACACCAAACAGCCATTGCATTATAGGAACAGATCTATTATCTAAATATACAGGTATATTATCTTGTGTTTCTCAGTATAAGATAAAGATGGAGGAGCTGAGAGGAAGGACCCTAAACCTGTCCGTCTGGCACAACGATTCCCGAGGTAGAAATGTGTTTCTGGGTCAGGTGGAGATCAACCTGAAGACCTGGGACTGGGGCCATGAAGCCCTCACCTGGTACAACCTGCAACCCAAGGTACCGTACAGACCTATGATGTCATTTATTGATGGTCAATATCAACATGACTGCTCTGTGATGTAAGGATAGAAGGGCTTCTCTATTGAAATCATGATTAGTGTTCAAATATTATGAACAAAAACTATCACCAATGTTGTTTGTTGTAGAGTCCTGAGGGTCATGAGGTCACTGAGCACCACGGACTGTTGACAGTTGCTCTGAAATACCTTCCCCCTGGATCAGCAGGTAGGACAGGTCATCTGATAAGATGCGATCATTCCTCTAGAACATTGTTGAATGGACATTTCTCACTTCCACCTGGTCAGGGAGATATATATGATATCTCTCACTGCAGTAAGCTCTGCCATGTCATGTTGACCGGTCCTCTCCTGTCCCTCAGGTCTAGCCAGGCCAGACTCGGGGGAGATCCACGTGTGGCTGAAGGAGGCCAGGGAGCTGAGGAGGCTCAAGGCTCAGGGTGTGGATTCCTTTGTCAAGTGGTGAGTGAGTGAGGGTGAGGGGACAAACATGACCTTAATAAACATTACCTTAATAAACATTACCTTAATAAACCTTACCTTAACAAACATTACCTTAAGAAACATTACCTTAACAAATATTACCTTAACAAACATTACCTTAACATACATTACCTTAACAAACATTACCTTAACAAACATTACCTTAACAAACATTACCTTAACATACATTACCTTAACAAACATTACCTTAACAAACATTACCTTAACAAACATTACCTTAACAAACATTACCTTAACATACATTATCTTAACATACATGACCTTAACAAACATTACCGTAACAAACATTACCTTAACATACATTACCTTAACAAACATTACCTTAACAAACATGACCTTAACATACATTATCTTAACATACATTACCTTAACAAACATTACCTTAACATACATTATCTTAACATACATTACCTTAACAAACATAACCTTAACATACATTACCTTAAACATTACCTTAACAAACATGACCTTAACATACATTATCTTAACATACATTACCTTAACATACATTACCTTAACAAACATTACCTTAACAAACATTACCTTAACATACATTATCTTAACATACATTACCTTAACAAACATTACCTTAACAAACATTACCTTAACATACATTACCTTAACAAACATTACCTTAACATACATTACCTTAACATACATTACCTTTGTGCCACTAGTTTCATTGGTGCCTCGGTCTGTTCAACACACACGCTGTCTTCGTAGTTACATGCTCCCGGACACGAGCAAGAAGAGTCGCCAGAAGACCCGCGTGATTAAGAAGAGTCAGGAGCCGGTGTTTAACCACGCCATGGTGTACGACGGTTTCCGTGACGACGAGGTCAGAGAGGCGTGCTGCGAGCTGACTGTCTGGGACCAAAACAAACTGTCCAATCAGTTCCTGGGAGGGGTCCGACTTAGCTTGGGCACAGGTAAGCCAGTGAACCGATCGACACTAATAGTTGATGTTCCATTCCTGAGTTATGAAAACTAAGTGTGTACTATAAGTTTTTTATTTGTATTATTTGTTATCTAGCTCAGTGCTAGTGTCTGACTTGCAATGCTTAATTCAGTTCAAGTGAATAGTTCCTCCAAGTCTTCATCAGCACATTGTGATAACAGGGCAAAGCTATGGGAAGAAGGTGGACTGGATGGACTCATGTGACCAGGAGATTGAGCTGTGGGAGAAAATGCTGTCAAGTCCAACCAGCTGGGTGGAGGGAGAGATCCCCCTTCGCTCTGCTATGACTCCAAGGAAAAAGAGACTTCTCTAGGAGATGGGAGGGACTACCTAAAATACCTATATTTGTTAAACTTTCCCAATCTCAGAATTATTTTTCTTGAACTCATGGTTGTGATGTATTAGCAGTAACAATAAAATAATTGAGCAATTCAATCTTTGGAATTGTCCTGGAAATTATTGAACTGTGATCAAAATGGTTGTGAGTTCGAACCCCAGCTGTGGCTATGTGATGTTGTGTCCTTAGGCAAGGCACTTCACCTTTTGTCTCAGTGAATACAGGATAAAAATCCCCCTGAGTGGCTGTGGATAACTACAGAATGTAAAGTAGGTTAATTATGTTAGACATGCGAGACGAACAGCAAGTTTAAGCACAGTAGTAAAGTTTAGACTGACAGGCAGAAACAGGAGAGAGAAAGAGAGTTGGACTTCACAATATCCAGTAGCTCCTCCCAGGTATTAGATCCATGAGAGGCAGTTCTGAACAGACCAGAGATGAGCATGAAGAATATTAACATTTAGCAGATTCTGGAGAGACACTTCAAAATGTACAAATGAGAAGTCTAATGTTAAAAATACAAGAGTCAAATCCAGGTTGTCATATGTCAGACAGATCTTTATTCCATCTCATTTCATTGGAAACATTAAATAGAACTTTTTAGGATGACAAGACAGCTACAATTTTTGGGTGTGAATGTTTTACAAAGCAAGTTATTCCTAGAATAGGACCTTAATTTCTTCCTCCCCTTCACAACAGTAAAAGACTGGATGAACTTATGAGTGCTCCTCAGCCAGCTTCGCAGCCTTCTGGACCACCTCCTCAATGGGGCCCACCATGTAGAAGGCCTGCTCAGGGAGGGCATCGTACTCACCTGGAGAAAGATGCCATAGTTACACAATCTGTATGGTTTCAATGGCACATTCAGGTAACTACACATTTGAAGTTGATCAAACTGGTACATACCATTAAGAATGCTCTGGAAGCCAGAAATGGTTTCCTTCAGGGGCACCAGTTTGCCCATGTGACCGGTGAAGACCTCAGCCACCTGGAAGGGCTGGGACAGGAAACGCTGGATCTTTCGGGCGCGTGACACGGTCAGCTTGTCCTCCTCAGACAACTCATCCATACCCAGGATGGCAATGATATCCTGCAGGGACTTGTAGTCCTGAGGGGGGGAGAGATTGTAGGCACAGTTGGTTGACATCATCCAGCACTAACCAAGAGAGGACCATGGGTGGAGAGAAGGCTACCCAACACACCTGGAGGATCTTCTGCACACCACGGGCGACGTCATAGTGCTCAGCTCCGACAATGTTGGGGTCCATGATACGGGAGGTGGAATCCAGAGGGTCCACTGCAGGGTAGATTCCCAGCTCAGCGATGGCACGGGACAGCACAGTGGTGGCGTCCAAGTGAGCGAAGGTGGTGGCTGGGGCGGGGTCAGTCAAGTCATCAGCAGGCACATAGATGGCCTTTTAGGAAAGGGGAAAGACTTGATTAATGACACAGGTCATACTCAGACGTAAATCCTCCATTAGGTGCTGATGAGGAATTGATTTGTGTACGTTGAGGGAATACTGCTTTACCTGCACAGAGGTGATGGAACCCTTCTTGGTGGTGGTGATTCTCTCCTGCATGGTACCCATGTCAGTAGCCAGGGTGGGCTGGTAACCCACAGCAGAGGGGATACGACCCAGCAGGGCAGACACCTGGAGGGGACATGAGGAGAATGATCATTTCAGTTTCATGTCAACATTTCGCTTGCCTAGTCAGCCTGAGCAGCGGTCAGACAAAAAGGTTTGACGCCCCCCTAACTGACCTCGGAGCCAGCCTGGGTGAAGCGGAAGATGTTGTCAATGAAGAGCAGCACATCCTGACCCTCCTGGTCACGGAAGTACTCGGCCACAGTCAGGCCGGTCAGGGCCACTCTGGCACGGGCACCTGGGGGCTCGTTCATCTGCCCGTACACCAGCGCTACCTGGAGACAGGAGAAGGTGTTAAGTTTGTATCCAGTGCAAGAACGACTTGGAACACTGGTTGAGAAGTATTCAAACAAGGCCTGGTGTTTACCTTGGAGGTGGTGTCCTTCAGGTTGATGACACCAGACTCAATCATTTCATGGTACAAGTCATTTCCTTCGCGGGTACGCTCCCCCACTCCGGCGAACACAGAGTAACCACCATGGGCCTTGGCCACGTTGTTAATCAGCTCCATGATCAACACAGTCTTGCCCACACCAGCACCACCGAACAGACCTGAGGCAAGCAGTCAGTTAACATCAAGTTTGACTTATTACTACCATGACATGTTTGTTAGTGAGTGAGTGAAAAGTTCCTGAACATACCAATCTTGCCTCCCTTGGCATAGGGAGCCAGCAGGTCCACCACCTTGATGCCAGTAACCAGGATCTCCTGCTCCACACTCATGTCAGTGAACTCTGGAGCCTCAGCATGGATGGGGGCAGTACTGAAAAAGAACAGTCAAGCCCATCTTAGATCGTTCAAAAGAAATCAAGGAATCATTTAACCCTTAATTACGAATACACAGGTTGAACATCAAAGTAACTTACTGCTGGGTGGAAATTGGACCTCTCTCATCAATAGGCTCTCCAATGACATTCATGATTCTTCCCAGAGTCTCAGGGCCCACTGGGATTCTGATGGGGGCACCAGTGTCCAGAACCTTCTGCCCACGGACTAATCCTTCAGTACCGTCCATAGCAATGGTGCGTACGGTGTTCTCCCCTGTAGAGAACAGCAGTTTAAGACGCCGATACTCTGCATGGTCGGAACTAACAACAATTGTAACCAGAAAGGAGAATGGTTGGAGACAGTTGCTCACCAAGATGCTGGGCCACTTCCAGAACGAGCCTGGACTCGCGACCCGCGACCTCGAGGGCATTGAGGATGGGAGGAAGGTCGTCATCGAACTGGACGTCGACAACGGCACCGATGACCGCTACGATTTGCCCGCTGGCGACGGTGGCTGCAGCTGGTGCTGCATAGTCTCTCCCTGTTAAAAGTTAAGGTAGGTGAGAAGTACAATAAAAACAAATATAAATCAAATGCAATGACTGTCATGTTAAAATGAGTATTCGATCAGTAAATCCAGAGCAGAAAGTGAATGAATGGCGCCACCATTGTAGCAGGAGATTGATTGAGGCTAACCGAGCTACGCAGGATCTCAATGTCATGTATTCTCGGCCATGTTACGCAGACAAGATTATCCACTCCGGAGGAAATGCATTGCAACATTTCGTATCTAAATCACAAATGCAACCGACTCGGTAATCTCTTTAGTCCGTAAATCAAATTTGATTTAACTCAATGTCACAAATATTCTGCGACCGAAACCAATTAATACCCATTGTTGCTAACCCAAACGCACGCGAATAATTCGGGAGGTCGAACCTTGTCAAGATCACCATGTTGCTAGTCTAGTCCAACTGTTATCCAATTACTATATTAGCATTCGTCCAAATCACTATACATTTATTATTTAGCCTTGGTAAAGTTTCTTGGTTATTGTCAGTAAAGCAGCATCATTTGATAACTTGACAAGCAGTAGCCATGCTAGCGCGAGCCACCATTCACATGTCGCGACAAAGGTCATTTATGTTTGGATGAAAGTCAAGACTTAAGGCCAACTACAACATGCCAATACTAACGTAGTTTACACAAACTGCACCATTGGCAAATGTTAAAAGTTACAAAATACGACGCGTTTCGTAACGTTATCGTTTTAAAACTATGAGGCCTTCAACATGACAGCAGGCGTGTTCCTCGCGAGCTAGCCAAGTTAGCATAATCCCTGTCCTAGAAACTCCTACAAACGGCCATTTCCTTCTTCGTTTTCCCAACAAAAATATTCATGCATGTTGGACATACGTGAGAGAACAGCTGGGGATCCAACGAGGGCCTTGAGAGGATGGACTCCAGGCTTCAGAGCCTGCAGAGCCCCGGTGCAGCAGCGTCCCACAGCTCCTAACATTGTCAAAATGGCTGAAGGTGGAAAGAGACAGAAGACCTTCTGGCTTTATAATGAAGGACCGAGGAATTGAACTGAGCATGCGCGGAGGGGGGCTCCGCGGAGCATGCGCACCCGTCGATCCTGTTGGCATTCCTCTGGACTGTACATGTTGTACATTAATGTTCAGCACTTAACACTGCTCACACACACACACACACACTAGTTTTGCAAGTGCAATTGTCAAGCATGTGGCATAGACAGTGGAAGAAACTCCTGTAGCTTTGACAACATCTAACTCAAGGTCAAACTGACATAGCCAAGAGGAAATAGTGTTATTATCTATTATGTATTGTTTGAATGGTGGAAGTTGTGTGCATAGTGTAAAGTCGGACATAACTATGAAGAGTGTTGATTTAAGGGATCGAGATTATTGTCCCCCACAAAATGACGCCTTTGATCGTCATGGCGCTGTCTTTCAGTGTCTTTCAGTGCCCGTTCATGCTATTAGGAAATAACAAGGTAAACAAGTAAACAAGAGGTAAAACTGGATATTCCATCCCAGTCCTTCCAGATTGTTATTGAAAGGGCTCATTGCTCGTCTACTCCCATCTCTCTCACTCTGTCTCACTAGGTCACTCTACCATACACCCACCAGACAGGTCACAACTATGGCGACTTCAAGTGCCAAGTGTTCAAACTATTGAATTTGTCACTTACACCTTTTGTCCACTAGAGTGCAGTATTGCACAAGATGAGCATCTTGCAGACCGCAGAGCATTGGTACAGGGAATATTATACCATAATTAATATGGGTAGCCCATTGAGATTTGCATACAAGTTTTTTTTTTTTTTTTACATTTTTAAGAAAATGAATGAAAGCATAGATGTTCCATACAGAGTCAGGATTTCTGAATAAGTAGATGTATGCAAAATAGTTTCAGCCTAAAATACACATAATAAAATGTTAAAGTGGCTGTATATCAACAAATCACATAGTATATCCTCTCATGTTCCCTACTCGAATGCAAATGACTCAGCCACGTTCTGTCTGAACGGCTGCTTTGCAGATGCTGTTGAAGCAGACACCTTTCCAACTGCTCATCTTCTTCTGCCTCTGTCTGGAACCTGAGCTCATCACGGTTATTGCTCTGGTGATGACCTCTGCATTTGGACAGATATTTTACCTGGATCGCTCTGTTGGTAAGACACGTGTTTCCAGTTTTCTAGCATGTCTTACCGAGCACTTCAAAGCTAATGAAGACACCAAGGTTTGGGGCGTGGTCATGGGTCATGGGTCATGGGTCATGGCATACAGGACAAGGAAGGGTTGTAATTTAAAGACATGTTGTGCAATTTGTCAGTTTCCCCAAATAAATCTGGGGGTAGGAACAGTCCGTGTCAGTCACCCAGGACAGTGATTGTTCATTTAAATCTATAAATATTGGGGGAGAAAAAGCAGTGGGACCATTCAGGATTATTCTCCTGGTACCAAAAGTACCAGGAGAATGATCCTGAATAGGATTAAATCACTTTAATCTGTACATACTCTGTATATACTGATTATACTGTACATACTCTGTATATTCTGATTATACTGTACATACTCTGTATATTCTGATTATACTGTACATACTCTGTATATTCTGATTATACTGTACATACTCTGTATATTCTGATTATACTGTACATACTCTGTATATTCTGATTATACTGTACATACTCTGTATATTCTGATTATACTGTACATACTCTGTATATTCTGATTATACTCTACATACTGAGTATACAATTACATTTATATTTGTTGTAATAACTGTTTTGCACTTCTGGTTGGATGCGAACTGTATTTCGTTACCCTGTACTTGTACCTGTGTAATGACATTCAAGTGGAATCTAATCTAATCTAAAAGACAGAAATGGAAGGAGAGGTCACAAAGATCATCAAGTTCAAGGTTTCCTAAATATATCCGTGTTCAGTGCCTGACAGTAGGTCAAAAAGTGTCCGAAAGATATATCCCTTACAGAAAGATCCTCACCTTGTTTCATTTGGTTCACTGTGAAGGCCAGCGGAAGCTGCACCTGATTTACAGGTCCATTCCTCAAGGCGGCATTCTTGAATGGCAGCTCACCCCTGATTCCTTTCTGCCTCTAGGTTTGGAACACAGTAGGCCATAAAAAACATGCCCTGTCACCCCGAAAGGAGAGAGGCAGGGGTTCCTCTTAGAACTCTCACATACCATGGGCATTACTGGGTTCTAGGTTCATCTACTCGAAAACTGGAGCTTTGGATAAAGGAGTCAAGGCAAGTGAAAATGTTCTGATAATATTCCCTGTTTCTCTGATCCCCAACCAAACAAGTAGGTTATTCTACAGTCAGTCAGTCAGTCTTTTGTTATATAATAAAACACATTTCAACATCAAAGAAGTTGCCAGCATGAACTTCTAAAGTGACTTTTTTATTATACTTTGACAGAAGTGAATGCACTCTTACAGTGTAAACGGTCTTTTCTGCCCCTGAAACTGTACCTTCATAGAAGTGAATTATGGGACATTTCTCAAGGGGAAGCTTCAGATTCAGAATTCAGAATATTTTATTAATCCCGGGGGAAACTCCTTAACAGACATGTGTCTGTGTGCGCGTGTGCACGTGTGTTTCATGGTGTGTTGTCTTCTTTAGGGGGGTGACGTGCCTAGAGTACATCATTAACCAGCTGTGAAACAACTTTAGACTTTAAATTCATTTTGACTGTTTGACTAATCCACAGGATTAGAATAAAAGTTTTTTGCAAAACAAAACAAAACAAAACCTAACAAAAACCATCCCATTCCCCCCCAAAAAAGAAAAGATTCTCACAGAATTACAGTTGTCAACTGTTTTGAAATGTTTGTAATTATTTCAAATGATATCTTGGTCACAAACAGGATCAAATAGGAAGTGGTGCTAAAAACGACAGTAGGAGCCTCCCTCGGGACCAGCAGTCCCACCCCCAACCTAGATTGGAGTGGCGGAATGTGAAAGGGGGCGGTTCTCCCATCACTCACACTGCCTCTGGATGGCTGCAGCTGGGACAGACTCAGGGAGTGCACGCAGTGAGATCAAGTCTCCACTACTAGCTGCTGAATGATCTGGTGCCCAAATGAGACTCTACCTGGAAACAATCAAAAACGGTCTTACTTTACAAGTCCATAATTATAGTACTTTCTCTGTCTCCCTCTTTTTCATTCTGTTTCTTGGTTATAATTTTTGGCCTTGAGCAGGGCATTCATACTTGGATACTCGAGGCTTCGAGACTGTTGTGTAAGTTACCTCGCTTTACAGTTACCTGAGATAAACGAGCATTTGCAGATTGAGTCAGCTGCTCTATGTTCTCTTGTGTTTTAGCTTGCATGTGATTACTTATGCTTGATAATAACTTGTAAGAATCATGGCATACACTATCTCCTGTCTGTCTGCCTGTCTGTCTGTCTAACTGTCTGTCTGCCTGTCTGCCTGCCTGTCTGTCTGCCTGCCTGTCTGTCTGCCTGTCTGTATCAGGGGGAAAGAAGCAGTGTTGGTGATGTCTTCCTTGTTGCTCTGGCTTCTGCTGCTGTGTGCACCTCTGAGTATCTGGGCTCAGGACTACGATGAAGAGTATGAGGAAGAGGAGGAGGAGGTATTGAGCACCAAAACCAAGAGCAAGCTGCTGAAAACCAACATCATCTCCAAAAATGGACAGAACTGTAAGACCATGCGTTTATTGTTAGTTAAAAGCTTCAAAAAAAACTCTTCACTGGAAAATCTGCATTTACAAGGTCTGAGGGTGGATAGTTAAGATTGATGGTCTTTATCCATGGAGGGTGGGGAGTAATTAAGACCATAGGACATAATGTAGTCTTCAAATCCCCTATGAAAGTATGTGAAGTAATACATCTTATTTGTGTCCATGGCAACCTTTAATCATTCTACTTTTTATTCTCTCTAGAAAAGCCTCATATCCCCAAGCACATCTCTGACACATTTGCTAAGACATAAATGTGATTTATAACCCAAGACTGAGTTCTAATGGCCTCCTCTCATTTTTTAGCTGAACCCAGATAATGTGCCGAGGGTTAAGATACCTGATGTTTTGTGGATGCTTAAAATGTCAGCATAAGAAATGCCTTTCAGTTCACAGTTCATGAAATGGCACCCTTCAAAGCCTGTCTTACATTCTGATGACTGAAGAAGTAAAACATTTTTGGGAGAATTTGCAACGAAAAGTAGTCTACTCATGTAGTCTCTCTCTTATCTCAACCTGTAAGTCTCAGGGATATTCAGCTTCTATGTTTCAGACATGTTTGTAGCTGCTTTAATGTGGATATTGAGCTAGATGTGAGATAGCGTAGTCAGGTTGCTGAGTGGTTAGGGAGTTGGGCTAGTGATCAGAAGGTTGTAAGTTTGATTCCTGGCAGAGGCAACATGACTTGTCTTATGTCCTTGGGCAAGGCACTTCACCCTCCTTGCCTCAGAGGGAATCGTCCCTGTACTTGTGGTAAGAGTGTCTGCCAAATGTACATAAGTATCCCATGACTGATGATCTCCTTCCTTTGAAATGAGATCAGCCTCAGCTTTGATCCTGGCTTGGCTACTGACCAATAGATGATGGCTCTTTTATCTGCTAAGAGTATAGTATCAGAGGGATTGATCCAAGACAAACAGTTAAGATCTACTTTTGTTTCCAGCGCTTCTGGATGAGGACTGCAGCCT
This sequence comes from Protosalanx chinensis, assembly GCA_030340685.1. Lineage (NCBI taxonomy): Eukaryota > Metazoa > Chordata > Actinopteri > Osmeriformes > Salangidae > Protosalanx > Protosalanx chinensis. The sequence goes on from CM059333.1 coordinate 11,289,739, forward strand.
GGAACTGGCCTTCCTGGTGGACAGCTCAGAGAGCGCCAAGGACAACCACGCCAAGGAGAAAAACTTTGCCTCTGACATGATGGAGCGTCTGCAGGGGCTGCGTCTGCAGACGGGCCGCAGCGTCAGCTCGAGGGCCGCTCTCCTGCAGTACAGCAGCCACGTCATCATCGAACAGACCTTCAAGCAGTGGAGGGGCACTGCGAATTTTAGGGCCCGCATCGCTCCCATCGTCTACATCGGCCACGGCACTTACACCACCTACGCCATCACCAACCTCACCCGGATCTACCTAGAGGAGTCTGGACCAGGGAGCCTCAAGGTGGCCATACTGATGACCGACGGCATCTCGCATCCCAGAAACCCGGATATCTTCGCAGCCGTGGCCGATGCCAAGAACCAGGGCGTCCGCTTCTTTACAGTGGGGATCACGCCGGACGCCAACCAGGACTCCAACTTGGCCCAGCTGAGGCTGATCGCCAACTCCCCCGCCTCACGCTTTGTCCATAACTTGCAGGACAGGAACATCGTGGACAAGATGATCAAAGAAATTGTGAGTAGGACTATCAAAAGTTCATCGCATGACAATCTGCACAGGAAAATCTGAATTATGTTCTACAATGTACAAAAGTTCTATTGTACGTTACCTTCTGTGACGCATCCTCTGTGGTGTCAGCTCAAATCTGGGCAGGATGTAGAACAAGTTGTGGTCTTGAGTTCATTGAGTTGGCCCCACCCTTTTTAGAAAGGGCCACACCAATCAAGAGATCCCACAGATTGTGTATGGAGGCCGTGGCCACAATCCATAAATGTAGGCCACTGGAATGGCTGACTATTTTTCTATTCAAATTTTAAAAGCTGCCATTCTGTCCAAAAGCTTTTTAAAAGAATAACTTGTAACTGTTTAACTGAAATTTAAGTACAATATTTACGAGACTCACATGTGAAGACTTGTATGTACTTTTTTAATTACATGTTACATTCAGCAAATGCTCTCATTCAGAGCAATTTACAGCAAGTACAGAGACATTAGCTTGAGGCAAGTAGGGTGAAGCGCCTTGCCAAAAGACACAACGTCATTTTCGCACAGCCGGGATTCGAATCGTCAACGACCTGATCACTATCCTGATTCTCTAACCGCTTAGCCAAATGACTCCCTGTTTGAACTTTTTCAGTGTAGCATCAGTCAAATGCCTTGTGTTGTCATAGTAACATCTGGCCTGATCCTGGTGTTTAGTCTTCCCGTAACATGACAAGAGAAACTGTGGGAAGCACTGTTTACGACTGTGTGTTTTGGCTGAGGTCTTAAGGCCACTTGCTACCTTTCAGTTATGACAATATTATTCTAGTGAACTCGAGCTGGTGCTGTTATTCTGCCTTTGAACTGCTCCCAGAAGTGCTAATTACATGTAGCATTGTTCAGTAGACCGAGGAGATATAACCGTGAGTTTAAGACCTGCGTCTGTAACATCTGCTCCACATTAAAACACCTTGTGGAAGAGTCGGGGTGCAGTAGAGGAGTTCAAGCAAGATCATGCATGCATGCCGAATAACTCAACGAGCTGAAGGCACGCCACTCGGCTTCCCAGCCCGCGTTGATGCAGGTGTTAGACATAAGAACATGATCAAGAAAAGCTGCTCGGTAAATCTGACACCCAAGTGTCTCCGTCCTTTGTCTGTGCCAGGGGGAATGCGGTCTGCATTCTAGACGGCTTCGGTGTAGCAAGGCGGCGAATAGCAACCTCTCAGTACTGAAACTTTCATCCCATGAAGCATCTGTATGTCATAAGAACGTCTGTCCCACTAGCATGTCTTTAATCTCTGGTATCCTTCCCTCTCGCCCTCCTGCCTCTTGCTTCAACTCGACTCTTTTCCTAAAGAATAAACAGACTATGTCTATGGCTTCAGACGATTCCCCCTCGCCAGAGGAAATACTCACTGGATGCTCCGAGACCTTACATTGACCACTGCATGTGGTTCAAATTTGTGTCTCAGGGATTTTTGCTCTTTGCTTTAAGAGAATTGTGGCTGCCTTTCATGTCAAGAGAATAAGTAGTGTGAAATAGTTGGAAATAGAAAAAAAAAACTGGATTCTGGCAAGATGAGTTTCTCTTGGGAGTGGAAGAGTTCGTAGAGTTGAGGTTCAGAGGTCATCAAGGCTCCGCTTGTAGAATCAGGTGCAGGAACATGCAGTTTTATATATTCGGAGGCTGGAAAATAAAATAACTGACTTGAATGCAAGCGTTCCTGTTGACTTGTAAGCTTTCCAAGAGCGTACATGCTGAGCTTGCTTTAAATGTTCGATTGTCAAGTGTTCCTTTTTCATGTCATCCTGAGAAGTTAAACGCAGAGAACAAGCGCCACATTTATCCATCTGTTTCTTCTCTTTGAGACAGACGGCGTTGGCAGATGAAGGGGTGAGTCTCAACGGCCAAATCTTCACATTCTAGTCTATTGACGCATTTCTTGATTCATCTCCTACTTTTATGGATGCCTGTGTTGTTTCCCTTGTGTCTGAAGTGTCCCTTGGAAAAGAAGTGTGCGTGTGAGAAAGGAGAGAAAGGACCGATTGGCCCCGCAGTAAGTGCCTGATGTCATCTGATGGCTTCATCCCTACACACAACCATCACAGCTGCTTTGAAACGGCTCTTCTTGTTCCACCAATGGCCAAATTCCCCCCAAATGATCTTCTTGATGTCCAGTACACTAAACACCCACAATGACTGTCTTTATAGGGACACTGTAGATAATTGCAATGCTTTGAAAGGGTTTTGGGGGAAACGTGTGGTTTGGAGGCTGACTTGGTAATTCCCTCAAGCAGTGAGAGTTCAGCAAATACTTCACATTCTCACAGCATTTTACTCACAGCAAGCTTAGACACATACTTGCATGGGAAAATAAGATCAATTCAGTTTTTGGGGGCAAAAACACTACTCTGGTGCGTTTACTTTAAAAGCCATGTAACACACATTCTTAAATACTAGTATGTTTTTGTGAGTATTAAAGTATTAAAGGATCAAGTATCAAGTATTTAAAACCATAAAAACGCAATATGATTGATGACATAGTTGTATGTTCTGGAGGTGAAACATTCACACACACTACATAATGTTATCCAATGCCATATAACTCCTCACCAAACATATGTTTCATTCTTCTATAATTGAATTATATCAGATGTCTTTATTATAAAATATATATTAACAGGGCAAAAAGGGCCGGCCTGGAGAAGATGGAAATCCAGGAGGAAAAGGACAAAAGGTAAATTGCTGAGAAAGAGAGAGAGAGAGAGAGGCAAGAGAGAGAGAGAGAGAGAGAGAGAGAGAAAAGAGAGATAGAAATGATAATGAGGTGGCTCTACTGGCACTTCCCTGCCTTTTTGCCTTGTTTAAGATAATTCCTTCCTTCTCAGGGTGAAGCTGGGCTCAGCGGACCTCCAGGTCGGGAAGGATCAGAGGTGAGTGAGACGTTAAACGTAATACTGTGGCCTTTGCTGCATCTTCTCAGCATCAGCATGAAGGATTTCATTATTAAGGCTTTTTACCAACTTTTACCAAAGTTGAGTTTTTCTCCTGCTTAACCCCACATTTTGGATCTTTTAACAGGGAAAACCAGGCTACAAGGGAGAGACGGTAATGTAGTATTCATCAGATGTAAAGATCAATGTTGTACAGATCAATGTTGTACATGTGACTAGTAAATTAGCGTGCAGACAACATGACACACTGTTGTCTTCCTCCGGTTTTGAATAGGGGGACAGAGGAGAATGTGGGACACCAGGCATTAAAGGGGACAGGGTATGTCCTGTGAGCTCCAGTGTGCTGATGCCACATCATGACTCTGGAATCGGACTGTTCTCGTTTCAAACCAACCATGGTACGGTCCTTTGGCTTGATTTGAGTTGACATGTTCCCTTCTTGTTCCCAGGGCCCCGAAGGTCCAGTTGGTACGAGAGGAATCCGAGGTCTTCAGGTAAGCCCTATATCTAGAACAGTCTGGAAGGGCTGTGTTTTAGCTGGAATCGAAGTTGTTAAATATATTTTCTTTGCCCAGGGGTTACCTGGACCTAATGGTGACATAGGACCTGAAGGGCCTACAGGGAAAAAAGTAAGTGTTGTTCTCCTAAAGATTTCTCCTCACCTTTGTCACATGAATACAGGATCAAAGGTGACCTCGTAAACTCAAATCCCTGCTCACTGGACATGAGACACTTCTTCATGCCGTGCATGTGAGAAGAATCGACAGACGTGTCAATGGTTTTATCATCACAACACTGCCACTCGCATGTCCTTTCACAGTTGTGTACTCTTGTGTCTCTACATTTACATTTAGTCATTTAGCAGACGCTCTTATCCAGAGGGACTTACAGCAAGTACAGGGACATTCCCCCCTGAGGCAAGTAGGGTGAAGTGCTTTATCCAAGGACACAACATCATGTAGTCACAGCCAGGAATCAAACTCGCAACCTTCCGATCACGAGCCCAACACCTTAACCGTTGAGCCACCTAGCTTCCTACTCTCTCTCTCCGTACTCTCTGTCCCTCTCTAACACGTGACTGAACCATAAGTTGTCGATCATCACCTTACCAAGCAAGCTTCCAACACAAGATTTCAATTTGCATGTTTTACAGGGAGTAATCCATGACATCACGTGAGTGATGCCAGATGGGTGTCAACACATGTGCATGCTTTTAAGGATCGAATAATCATGCTATTTGTTAAGTATCATCCATCTCTATGCCCTTCAGGCATATTCTCCTGTTATTATCTTGTCAGGTATTTATTTCCGTCGCTCCATGTTTAGGCTTCTATCTTATAGCATTACTGCCAAGTCTGACAAGTGCCCACACTTCCAGCAAAGTGTTTTGAGCTTAATTATTTTGAAAGAATGTTCGAGTTGGTTGTTAGACATTCAACCGACATAGACTGTTGTCTGAACTTTGTCGTAACTTGTTTGAAAGACCAAATATACAAAAGGATTAGCCTCATGTACAGTACCAACAATGCCTGTACTTTCGTGGCGCAAAAGGTCCATCTGCTACTGCTATTCTCTCATTTTCTACTCTTATGAATGCAAAAACTGCATTTTTCACAGTACAGTTTATAGTACTCCTTTATTACATTTAACTCCACAACAGATGTGATTAGCGCACTGCTAGGCAGAGTACCAGGTCAAGGGTGGAGATGATATGAGGGAAGAGGAAAAATGGGATTCAAAGGATTGGATGTCAGCCCCTTAACTGGAGTTCTGGTCTTGTTCAAGGACAGACCATAGTTCTATTGATGTTGAGCCCAGTTTAATTTAGTCCTGCTGATGATCTAACATTACATATTGCTGGTTGCAATCATTGAACATCGTGCTCTGCATGTATGCATGTATTTGTGTGTACTCCTAGTGTGTGTGTGTTTATGTGTGTGTGTGTGTTGTCTGTGAATGTGTGTGTATGTGTGCTGTCTGTCTATGTGTATGTATGTGTTTTTTACTGTCGGTGTATGTGTGTGTGTTTACCGTCTGTGTATGTGTGTTTAATAGGGTGAAAGGGGGATTCCTGGGCCACCTGGAATGCAAGGGGAAACAGGGATTGGCCAACCAGGACCAAAGGTGATCATTCCATTGTTTTGGAAAATGAGGTAATTCCGTTTTTCAAACCCCCTGATGTACCTCACCTTGTGGGTGTTCCGCTCTCCAGGGGGATGTTGGCTTCCAGGGAAGACTCGGGCCTCCAGGACCACCTGGTTTAGGGGAGCCCGGCCTACCGGTAAATACCTGGTTCATTCAATTGCTGACAGTCAATGTGTAATACATTCCTAGAGTTTCCAAGACTGGCCTCATCTATCTCCTTCGAAAATGTGTGTAATTTTTCAAAGAGTCTATTCTTTTATTCTGATGTATTGATATCCCTCTTTGCTATATTGATTTATTCAGGGCCCTCAAGGGCCACAAGGAGTTCAAGGAGAGAAAGGCCCCATTGGTGAAGGTTTCCCTGGACCAAAGGTAAACACGTTTGTTATCGATGTCTGAAAACCGTTGTACATTAAACATCCTGCGTTAACATATGTTCAGTAACTGGCAACCGATGGAAGCCTAGAGGTTAGAGTGTTGGAGTGATTCCATTCGCTTTAAAATTCTCTTTTCTAACAAGTAGAATCACGATCATGGAATACGCTGACACAGTGATTTGAATGAAGGCTAAAAGGTCAAACGAACGTGATAACCCGTAACCAAGGAAACAGCTGAAGTTTATCAGGACTCCCCGTAGACATGAAAGAGTGAGACATTCAAGATAGTGGGGAAAGATTGAGTCCATCCCTCCGTCTACTCTTCCCTGGGTTGATCAGACACACATGTCATCCATCTGTCTATGCCAGCAACATTTGGATTACCTTGTGGGTTTTTTGCGTTGAAAAAACATTTCAAACCTTCTTGTAACAACTTGCATGAAGGATTATAATTGTGAATCAAAACACACAGAGCTTTTGGAAGAACTGATAGAGAACTGGGAAAAAAGAGAAAGACAGACAGAGAGAGAGAGAGAGAGAGAGAGAGAGAGAGAGAGAGAGCAAGTGAGACAGAAAGAAAGAGATAGAAGGATAGAGGTGTTAAGGAAAAACAGTTTTGCCTTCCTGGCTTGACTACTGTACATAGTAACAAGGGAGATTTCGGGTTTCCAGTGTCATTTGTGGTACGAAAGGTTTCAATTGATTTGATTATTCCAACTGAGCCCAGACAATGTTTTGGAAAGCTTGGAAGTAGGATAATGATGATAATCTAATCTCTTAACCACAATAATTTGGCGGTTTCTATGATTAACATATCAACTAGTGCCAACGAAAATTCCTTCTTGATGTGTAACCTACACTGGAAAACTCAAAATCATGCTAGACATGGACTCTACCATCTTGTCAGAACCTGTTTCGACCTAATGATCCCTCATCAGAATGTCTCTCTGCCCATGCCCAGATAAATAAAACTCTGTGAGACTTCTAAAACCCACAGAACCAGGTTTACCCCTCCTGTCATTCAGCAAATATCAACAAAACAAGCAAAGGTGTCCATCATCGTTTCACTACGACATCCCGTTCTCACGTTTTGACCTAAACCTAAACAGAAATTAAAATGGAATGCCTGGAAACTTCTAGCAAGACAGGCAGGAAGTCCACAGAATGTATTTAGTCCTGCTCTTGTCACACTCTATGGCTGCTGGTGGTTGAAGTGTGTTGGAAACCTGCTAAACTATGTGAGACAAGTAACCCTCAGGAAGGGAAATATCTTGTAGATGATGACATTGTATTGTTTGCTTTAGCTTTGCAATGTTATGACGGTAGAGAACATAAGAGACCAGACAAAATATGTGCATTCAAACCTGTCAGTACTAATGAGGTCCCATGTGTGTGTTGGTACAGTATGATCCAGTGATGAAGATGCCTAACCCTGTCTTGTATTTGCAGGGAGAACGGGGTCTGGATGGACAGAGAGGGACTAGAGGAACTCCTGGCATTGGAATCAAGGGAGACAAGGTACAGTAGAGGGCTGTACATAAGTCTTCTGTGTGAATAGCCTTCACCCAACCATGCATTCAGGCTCTGGATCCCACAGGGAAGGCGGGGAAAGGGTTGGCAAGAACGCTGGTTCCCTGCATGTCCGAGCAGAATGCAGTTATTTATGGAGACATTTTGCTGATAGATGAGAAAAGGCAACACTGTATTAGAGAAGAAAATCAGCAGGAACAAAAACTATAACCCTCTGGGAATGTTGTCATTTGTCAAGGAGAGAGACTTAAGAACAGTTGTGTTCTGTGTCTTCTATGAATTTATGATAAAAAAAACATAGACAAAAACATGATTTGCATTTTAGACCATCTATATTTTTGTAGGCAATGCTTTTCCTGACAAGGAAACCATGGATTAAAATTCCTCATTGTGATAATTGCAGTGGTCGCTGAGTATAACGATACATCATTCATCAAAGTCATGATGAATGACTGCTAAATGAATATATGATGAACTGTTAGGATATGTGTCACGGACTGTTTGCAATCATTATTCTTCTAAACTTTAGGGTGACTTTGGACCTCCTGGTTTTCCGGGTCCTTCTGGCCTAACAGGAGCTGGTATTCAAGGGGAAAAGGTACTGTTCATCATTTGAGTAACAAGTTATGACGACAATGATGTCAATATCCAGTGTGTGATACGCATGAATAGACAGTAGGCCTGTTATTTAGGATACAATGTCTGCTGGATAAAGATGTTTTTCACCCTACATCATATAAATGCTGGCATAGTATCCAACTCAAATTTCATTCATTTTTATGAATTAAAATACTATTAAGATTATAAGAATAATAATAATAATCAACCTACTATTAATTATAATTAATGTTAATAACCAGCTGCAGAATCACTACTCTTTCAAACAGTGCATGCTGTTTGTGCCTTGGTTCTCATCCAACTGTTTAAATCTTGTATTTAACAGGGTGTCGAAGGGCCACGAGGTCCTCCAGGATCCAGAGGCCCCCCAGGAGAGGGATATCCTGGACCCAAGGTTGGTACTGAGGGCCGGGTATCTGTGAACAAGCATTTATGAGTTAGTGTAACCCACGTCTAAAAAGCAGACAGTTACTTAAGCGGGACCGCCTCCGCTGCCTGCTCATTCGCCCAGCCACCAGTGGCGCTATGTTTAAAATGTCCGCACCCGCAACACAATTTCCTGTTTCTCAACTCGCTGCTCCGGCTTGGACTGTGCAGAACGAAATACAACTCTAAACTCGAAAAACAACTCTAAACTGAACAAGATCACTCAGAACAAAACAAAACTCCAAACGAGACAAAACTACTCAGAACTAAACGAAACTACTCACTGGTGAGTGAACCAAAGCTATGCCATATTGAACTGCTCAATCTAGGCAGCTAATTACTTACTTCCGCATTCGCCGCGGCACAAACTTTTACTTGACAAGCTAATGCGTCTCATTCAAATGCATTGGTGGTTACTACAAGCTTTGTAGTTTAAGATAAGCTATAATAAGATGTATTGTTGCGCAGCTATGAATTTAATTTATACTTATGATACTTATAATCACTTATTTATACTTTGATCATTTAATTTATGTGATATTGAATGAATTAATTGATTGTGAAGAAACTCTGTTGTGTTAACTCTGGTTAATGTAGATTACTAGTAATGAATCATATGAAGTTATGAAGTATTTAAAGTATTTGTCTTGGCCTGTTATTTCTAGGTCAGGTTTTTTTTCCCTACCCTGATTCTCTACATGAGATGGCAAGCCTTTAAACCCCACGGACCTGGTAGGACCAGTCTTTATTTTTTGTCTTTCCTGGACTGGATTAAGCTTTATTTTTTTCCCCCGTCAAAAGACTTTGACAATAGACCAAAGGATCGCTGATCTATGAACTGAACTTTAATAGAAGGAAAAGGAAAAGGACGAACAGTACCTTTATGAATTGTTTTTTTTCTCTTGTTGCTTGTTTTGATTGTTTACTATATGTATTTAATACAATTTATTATTTAACTTTATCCCTGTGTCTGGACCGTTATTCACCACAAGCTCCTATAACAAACCTGGTTTTTCTGTCTAGTCATATGCCATATTCCATTGCAAAACTGAGTCCTAACTCTTAAGTAAGTGTTACATTAGCAGTAGTCATAGAAACGTTTTTAAAGGCGAATGTATGAGATAATGCTAATGGACAAGTTAATACTCATGACAGTGCTATGATAATTTGCACGCTAAACTCCAGGCTAATTCTAATGTATCAACGCTGCTCGTGTTATCTTGTCTGAAGGGTGACCAGGGCTTACCAGGAGAAATGGGAGCAACGGGAGAAAGAGGGGCTGGCGAACCTGGGTCAAAGGTAAGCGACAGTTTGCATTCGTTGGGATCCTAGAGATCTGCAGTTTTATGCAGTATGATACACCCAAGGTTTTTTTCTGTAGGGAGAACCAGGGTCATCGGGATTGGCTGGTTTCCCTGGACTTCCAGGAGAGGATGGCTCCCCAGGGCAGAAGGTAACGAGCTATTGGCCAACTCTGAACCCAGAAGTAGTGGAATCAGTAGTTATCTTGAACATTGTTCTCCACCTTGGTGGTTTTAGGGTGAGCCAGGTGCGTTTGGTCTGAGAGGGCCTGATGGAGCTCCGGGGGTTGGGGTCCAGGGTGAGAAGGTAAACACTCAATCATTCACTCAGACCACCCAGCATTTCACAGGTAAAACCTGCCATTTCCAGCAGTTGTCATCTTTCCATCAATTCATTTTTTATTGGTATTCACACACACTTCTCACAGGGAGACCAGGGTCAGAGGGGTATACGAGGCTTAGGAGGGCCTCCAGGCATTGCTGGGCCTTCAGGGGCAAAGGTGAAGACAAGATTTGTGGCTGTCGTTATCAGTTAGTACGCATACTGTTCTATATGTGGTGGACATTCTGGCATTCTGATTGGGATTGATCTGTTTAGGGGGAACCTGGGACGCCAGGTCGACTCGGTTTACCTGGACCTCCTGGGCGGGGCATCTTAGGGCCCAAGGTAGGAGCTCCCTGGATGATGGATGAGCCATAACTTCAAGAGAGGTGCTGTAAAAGTCACATTATAACCCTCTCATGTGCTCATCAGGGTGATTTAGGCCCACATGGCCCAACAGGCCCAGTTGGGGAGACAGGTTATGGCCTTCCTGGTCCTAAGGTTCGTCCCCTCTCAAGGATGTTACAAATGTGTTCATGGTGATATGTTTACTTCCAATTAGTAAATGTTTGTTTTGTTTTTTAATGTCCAGGGTGATCGTGGTGATCCAGGTCTACCTGGTCCATTTGGGCCCAAAGGAGAGGGATATCCTGGCCCTACAGTAAATCACTGTCCATCCCTCTACCCATTAATCTAACACCATTCTTTCGTCAACCACCCGTCCACTTATACATGAACTGTAACCCAGTCTCTCTGGTCTTCAGGGTCCCCCTGGTCTGCCTGGACTGACTGGAGAACCAGGCTTGGAGGGGCTGGGGCTTCCTGGACCAAAGGTGAATCCTTCAGAATTTCCTAGATATGTTTTAAGTGATGCTCTAAAATATGACAAGTAATAGTAATGTTGGTGGTTGACACATTCGTTTTGAAAATAATTATGTTTAAAAGTATATATACAGTATATATGTGTATTATTGTTGTTAGTTATACATATCAGACATTTTTCCACACAGGGAGATGTTGGGTTCAGAGGGTTGCCAGGTTTGCCAGGACCACCAGGTGAGGGTATCCAAGGACTACCGGTATGTGCATCTGCATAACACTACAACAGCACTTTGCAATATGCTAAATTGAGTTAGCTTCAATCACAGTACATCACTGATATAGTCTTGATATAATGAGGTTGAAAACACTAACTGAATTCAACTTCAGCACTGGAGGATTCTAGAGAAAAATGTTGCTCCATCCTCATGGGTTCATGTATTCAAAGGCTGCTGTAATAGGCGTTTTATTCTTACAGACCATCTATCATGATTTTCCTTCCTCCTTGCACACAACATGCGCATCTGGGAATTCTCCAGCATGTGTGTATAATAAGAAACACTGTCAAACTATTCCTCAGAACTAGCTGGATTCATATCATGCCCAGATTGAGCTTTTCATCTCCTCTAGGCCGTGGAAAATGGTTCTGACTGTAATTCAGGAATACATCACAGTACAAATACGGGTTTTATCAACTTCAGACTGTATGTGGGCGCTGCACAGTTCTGGTCAGGTAAAGACTGCTGTGCCACCTGTTTTGTGGAATTGGGTCACTTATACTACAGGTCACACAAAGTCTCCCTTTTTAAAATCAAAGGGCAGAGACTTCAACTGAGCATCGTTAGCATCATGTGGAACTTTGTAGTGTAGTGTTTGCTTGCTGTGTTGTGATGCTAACTAGAGATGTTTCCAGGGCACCATTGGAAGACCAGGACCAGCAGGACCTACAGGGCCAGCAGGGCAGGGCTTACAAGGGCCTAAGGTGGGCTTCTGATCCGATTTTAGCTTCTGGAAGTTCTCCGAAAACTCCACACGCAAAAAACATGTTTGGAAAACATTTTACAATAAGGTTACATTAGCTACCATGTAACTGCAGGGAAATGTTTAGCTGTAAACATTGCAACTGCCCCTGTAAACCATCCATTTACCCCACTTCGAACATACTGTGTCTGCCATTTCAATATAACACTAACACATGGATGTCTTGCACTACCCAAGGGTGAGCAGGGCTCCCAGGGTGTTACAGGTCCAAGGGGACCTCCAGGAGAGGGATTTCCAGGTGCTAAGGTAAGGAAAGACACAGAGGTGCCCAGGCCAAAAATATGTCTCTGATTATTTAAGAGCACCATGGAGGAAGCCATAGCACAGCTGGCTCAGACTGGTTTTAACGCTGATCATTGTCTTGATCTTGTGCTCGTGCGACTCCCTGACAGGGTGACCGTGGCTCTGGAGGGGAGAGGGGGTTGAAAGGGTTCAAAGGTGACATGGGGGATCCAGGAGTCTCTGGCGAACCAGTAAGTCCTGTGAACTCAAGCCCTGTTCTGCTGGTGTCATTAGTGGACATCGGTCACTCACCATGTTTTTTGTTGTTGTAAAGGGACGACACGGAGTCAAAGGCGAAGCAGGCCTGACTGTAAGTCCCTGATCTTGACGCCATTTTAATCACGCCAGTCCACTCACAACTCAGAACATTTACTTGTAAATTGTCATTTATTTTTCAGAGAGAAGACATCATTCGAATGATCAAGGAGATTTGTGGTAAAGTATTCAATTTTTGGTTTCCTCTACAAAACACGTCTTTCCTGTATCTCTGAACGTATTTGCTTTGTCTAGCTACTTAAGTGAACCTATTCTTTGCGGTGCTTTGTGAAACGCTCTTCCTGTTTCTCCAGGTTGTGGTATCAAGTGCAAGGAGAGGCCCATGGAGCTGGTGTTCGTGATCGACAGCTCAGAGAGCGTGGGCCCGGAGAACTTTGAGATCATCAAGGACTTTGTGACAGCACTGGTGGACCGGGTCACCGTGGGACGAAACGCCACCAGGATCGGCCTGGTCCTTTACAGCCTGGAGGTGAAGCTGCAGTTCAACCTGGCCCGCCACCTGAGCAAACAAGAAGTGAAGCAGGCCATTAGGAACATCCCCTATATGGGAGAGGGGACCTACACAGGCACGGCCATCCGCAAGGCCACCCAGGAAGCTTTCTTCAGCTCTCGCGTCGGTGTCAGCAAGGTGGCCATCGTCATCACAGACGGGCAGACGGACAAGCGGGAGCCTGTGAAGCTGGACATCGCCGTCCGGGAGGCGCACGCCGCCAACATCGAGATGTACGCCCTGGGGATCGTGAACACATCAGACCCAACGCAGGGAGAGTTTCTGAGGGAGCTGAACCTGATCGCATCAGACCCTGATGAGGAGCACATGTTCCTCATTGATGACTTCAACACTCTCCCAGGTATGAGATCACTTTGACTTGGATCGAGTTCAAACTAAATAGATCAAACTAGCTACGTTATGAAACTGATCGGAGTTTATCAGATCCTTATTTTGTAGACTGTAAGATCATAGTACACAGTGTTTGCTTAATCAATACAGCCACCCCAGTCCTATGGATACCAGCTTACTGTAACTTTGCCATTACCCTCCAGCTCTGGAATCCAAACTGGTCAGCCAGTTCTGTGAGGATGAGCGTGGCGAGCTCATATACAACCGTATCACCAACGGTTACGGAAATAACGGCTACAGGAACAACGTCAATGGAAAATGGTCCACTGGTAGCCATGGTTACGGGACCACCAACCAGGGAGGAATCCAGACTGGGCAGAGGACTGTCAACACTGTTGTTAGTGGTGGCCAAACCTACGGAGGGAGAGAAGGGTCATACCAAACTACTGACTCAGATCAGGTCAGTATCCATTTCCATGACTTTCATACATTCCATAACAGGTGTCACCATATAGGACATGGCTTACAATTGCATGAAAGTTCTCGACACTTCACTGGTGAATAATTCCCAAAATGTGTTAAAATATGATTTTCTTCCGCCATCACAGATAGGACAGCGGGAGAGAGAGAAGGATCGGGGTGTCGTGACCTCTGGCTTTGAGACCGGCGGCAGGGACACATACAACTTCAGCACCTCGTCCTCTTCCAAGCCTGTGATTCCGAGCTCAGGAAGTTCATCCTCCACATCGACCTCATCCTCAGGAACAGTCCAGTACGTGCCTGCACCACGACCAGCTCTTCCCAAAGGTAAATATCAAATAGCAATCACAGTTGCCTTGGCAGTAGCAGACACAAGACTGACACTGCTTAACATAACATTACTACTCTTGAATACATGAATCACCAAGCAATCAATACATGAATCACCATCAGTCATAAATACATGTGTACGTGGTTTTAAACTATGTACAGATTGAGATATGTTAAACAAAATCCAATGTGTTCTCTGCACTCTCAGAGTTTGTGCCCCTGGACCCTCGCTGTGTGCTGATCTTGGATCAGGGTCCATGCCGAGACTACAACATCCGCTGGTACTACGACAAACTGGCCAACGCCTGCGCTCAGTTCTGGTACGGGGGCTGTGAAGGCAACAAGAACCGCTTTGACACGGAGGAAGAGTGCAAGAGGATGTGTGTAATAACCAGAAGCACCGGGACCTAAATGTGCCTGTCATCGTTCACCAGTATTTCAGCGAATAGTTAATGTCTGTTTAGGATTGTAATATTCATTATGTATTAAATTTATTTTGTACTTGTTTTATTTCAAAATAATTTCTAGCTGACTAAAAGAGGGCCACTGACACGTTTGTTGTTGTTGTTGTTGTTGTGATGTTGATTGTGGAAGTTAGCCTGAAGTTCAGTCAGTGTAGCGAGAGGTAGAACACACCTGTACTACAGGACTGTTCCAACGCTGCTGTTCTCTAAACCTGAAAGGACTCTCCTCCCAACTTCTAGCACTTACTGTCCTGTCACTGCTCTTCCTGTAGTTCATCTGTGGATACCTTCATACGTATCATTATTACTGTTACGTTGTTTTGTCACATGAAAGAATACAGCATTATGCTTAATACTGGGGCAGTTGCTCTCACTCAGGTATGTCAATGCAAATTCAGAAAAGGTTATTCTGGTTGGGTGAGTTTTTGAATGGCTTTACAGAGATATTATGAGCATCAAGTTTGTGCTCTGAAGTCTTTACCGTCTGTCTCTTGGCCACTGAATTGTTTCTGGATATCTAACATTTCTAAGAAAGTAATATGCAAAACATTAGCACTGGTATGTGTATTGCTCATATAACCAAGAGTACCTCTTATGTAGGTCAATGTAAAGTTGACCAATGCCAATAACTACTAATATGGTTTATTTAAGTGAGCCCTTCTAACAACAGAATGCACCTTTACATGTGCCATTCATATTTAGGTCATACATGTCTTTTCTGTATTTTTTGTTATTGACAACATCTACAGCTTCAAACCTGATACATGGATACACACTTTTGATGATTAAAGTCAACAGCAAGGATTTAATGTACCGTTTTTGGAAATAAGTCATTTGGAGATAGAACTCAATGTTTTTTAAAGACTCGCCTCAAGGGAGTTTTTTGTTTGTTTCAAAAGCCACACGTACTGTCAAGCAGAGTAAACAGAGACTCCTAGTATATTAGATATTCAGCCATGAACTGCAGTACTGTATACAGTTATCATGTTTTAGATCTGCAATATTTACTACAAGTAGGACCAAAGTTCTGTAACTCGTTTTTGGATTTGATTGTGTTTTTGATATTTTATTAATAAAAAGAATTACGTGTCATTACTGTATATGACTTTTATTTTTATATTTTCTCTCTTTTAGATTATAAACATTCTATTGGGTGTCATTAAGGCACGCACACAGCTGTGTAGGGCCCTCTGCTGGTTGAAATATAATTTGCTTACTAGGTCAAACATAATTGTTGTGCGAGATGCCAACTAATATATCATTACTGCTACTAATCATCCTCAGCCATCTTTCACAGCTAATATACAGTACAGTTTATTATCCCAAACATTTTGAATATAAGATCCTCTGAACAATACAGCCAGGCAAAAAGAACTGTGCTGATTGGTGGAGAGAACTGCCTATCAGGATCACCTGTTGACTGTGGACACAGCTGCCACCAACACCATTTTTAGTACAAACCCTTGTTCATTCATTCAATGGAATTTAAATTGTAACACAGGTTAGCCGACGGTAGAAGAATCACATATCTTGTTCTAGCGTTTCATAAATAGCATATTAATGAATGAGTTTTCTTTTTTCAGTTCAAGAAACACCATGTTTCACCAATTCCAAAAACTGTTACTTTCCTACTGATTTGCGTCCAGTTTACAAAATGAAATAACATGTTTTTTTAAAGCCAAACCAAAAGCATTACCTAATTTAGGTGAATCCCTGACCAAAAAACGTGCGTTGCTTTAAAAACAGAAAAGACTAGAGACCAGCAGAAGTGCAAAATGTCATCAGACCCTCAAAAGTAGTTGAGATTCCTCTAGCTACTAGCCCATAGCTTAAATTAACAGCATTGTCATTCACTAATCACTGTTACAGGACAGTACATCATGACACTGAATCATGGGTATATCCCCATACTGTCAGCTGCTTCTTTCAGTCTGTGACAGCTGCCGAGTCGAGGGGGCTCTTGCCTGCAGATTTGGCCCAGGCAGATTCCTCTGGGCTGAGCCAGGCTGGGGCAGTGGGCTATATTTAGAGGGGGACAGGATTAAATTGCAGAGTGTTCAGACTGGGAACCTTTTCTCTGCTCTGCCTTTTCCAGCCAGGACCAAGAACCAAGAGGACTTGTGGTCACCATCTCCCTCCTCTCCACCATCCACCACTGTTTACCCTTCCTTGACACACCATGGACCCCAAAGCCATCAAGGAGGAGCTGCGTCTGTTCCAGAGCACCTTGCTCCAGGACGGTCTGAAGGAGCTTCTCAATGAGAACAAGTTTGTGGACTGCACCATCAAGGTGGGTGACCGTAGTTTCCCCTGCCACAAGCTCATCATGGCCGCCTGCAGCCCCTACTTCAGAGAGATCTTCTTCACGGAGGATGGGAAAGAACAGGAAGACACCAAAGAGGTGGTGTTGGAGGATGTCAACCCCTCCATCTTGGACATGGTCATACAGTACCTCTACTCGGCAGAGATCGACCTCACTGATGATAATGTGCAGGACATATTTGCAGTGGCCAATCGTTTTCAGATCCCCTCTGTGTTCACTGTGTGCGTGAACTACCTGCAGAAGAAGTTATCTTTGTCCAACTGCCTTGCTATCTTTAGGATGGGCCTGGTTCTCAACTGCCCCAGATTGGCAGTGGCTGCCCGCGACTACATCGCTGACCGCTTTGAGTCCCTGGCCAATAACGAGGAGTTCCTTCAGCTGGCTGCCCACGAACTCTTCGCCATCATCGGTGGCGATTCCCTCAACGTTGAGAAAGAGGAGGTCGTGTTTGAGGCGCTGATGAACTGGGTCCGCAAAGACAAGGACAAGCGAGTCAAGGTTCTGCCCGACGCCTTCGACTGCGTCCGCTTCCGCTTGCTGCCCGAGAAGTACTTCCACGACAAGGTAGAGACGGATGACATCATCCAAGCCGATCCCGAGCTTCAGAAGAAGATCCAAGTGATCAAGGAGGCATTCGGGGGGAAACTTCCGGAGAAGCCAGAGAAGAAAGAAGGGGAGGAAGGAGCAGACAAAGTGGAGGGGGAGGAGGGCCAGAGCGTCTTCCCCGGCTTCCTGAACAACGACCGCAGACACGGCATGTACACCTGCGAGCTCATCTTGATGGTCAACGACACGGCGGCGGTAGCTTACGATGTGATCGAGAACGAGTGTTTCCTGGCAGCCATGTCCGAGCAGATCCCAAAGAACCATGTGATCATGGTGTCCAAGAAGAACCAGCTGTTCCTCATCGGAGGACTGTTTGTAGACGAGGAGGACAAGGAGCAGCCCCTGCAGTGCTACTTCTTCAAGGCAAGGACGCTTTTCCAAACGTGCATTTTGTTTCACCACCGACTTACGACAATGCAAAACGTGTTTTCCTAACTTAGGAGAAGGAACCATTTCAAAAGATAAAAACATGCCTTTAAAAAGAATTATCAGAAGTAACATGGATTCATTTCCTATATTAATTGAATATTTTTTTATGAAAATATCATGTTATGCTTAGAAGGGTTATACTATAATTCTACTATGCTTTTCCAATGGTACTCTGTTCTTATAGTTGGACCCACTGACAGCTGAATGGGAGGCTCTCCCACCCATGCCATCTCCAAGATGTCTGTTCAGTATGGGAGAGAACGATCACCTTTTATTCGCTGTGGCTGGAAAAGACCTCCAATCCAACGAATCTTTGGACTCTGTCATGTGCTTTGACAGCGAGTGAGTGAGAACAATCTCAGGTTTCTGCTCCGTTAAAACGCTGCCCATAGCCATGTGGGACACTTTACCTGAAGTTCAGAATCTGATTAAAAAGAATATTCCTTTCCATTAGATTTCATTTCCTATCAATATGGATCGTGGATGTTAGACTCGGTGTGTTGCAACTCTCTGGTCTGTGAACCTCTTGTTGTGCTTATGAACAGGAGGATGAAGTGGACCGAGACCAAGAAACTGCCTCTGAAGATTCATGGTCATTCTGTGGTCTCTCATAAAAGTCTGGTCTACTGCATTGGAGGAAAGACAGATGACAAGTAAGTGTATGTGTGGGGGAGGGGGGGGGGCAGTGTCAGTAAACCATATGGTGTGAGTGGCCAGCAGCTGTTTCTGGTCTATCGTTATAATCTATTTGACGGTCCACTGAGTCAATGCAGAGTACTGTGTTACTACTTAAAGAGAGGTACACAAAGCCCCAAAATAGAAGGTATGTTTTGTTTGTTGCACTTTGTTGAACTCGAAAATGCAAACTAGAAAAAGTCACGAATAAAATGAAAATTTGTCCAAAATACCAACAGACTGACCTGTCAATTCAGATGTAGAAACTCCTTCTGCCTCACAGCAAGGCCCTGAACAAGATGTTCGTCTACAACCACAAACAGTCTGAGTGGAGGGAGCTGGCTGCCATGAAGACCCCCAGAGCCATGTTCGGAGCGGTCGTTCATAATGGGAAGATCGTGGTGGCCGGTGGCGTCAATGAGGATGGCCTCATGGCTGCCTGTGAGACGTACGACTTTGAAACAAACAAGTAAGTATGTTTGGGCTGTTTTCGCTGTTTCTCCACACGTTTACAATCAAGGTATAGACGCAGGCGTCTGCGCCCGCTACAGCGTCTGCTCTCTCCTGTTCACACGATCGTGGTCTTTTTGTCCCCCCAGGTGGACAGAGTCCACCGAGTTCCCCCAGGAACGCAGCTCCGTGAACCTGGTGAGCAGCGGGGGGTCCCTGTACGCTGTGGGCGGCTTCACCATCGTACAGATGGAGAACAAGGAGGTGGCCCCTTCAGAGGTCACTGATGTCTGGCAGTAAGTTCTTCTTCCAGGATGTCCATAACTTTGGTCATGCTTAAAAAAAACGCTTAAATGACGACGATGAAGGAAAGTTTTTAGGTTTGTTTTTATATTTTTTCCCCTCAACTGTTGAATTGGTTGTTTCCTTTCCATAGGTATGAGGAAGACAAGGGCCAGTGGAGTGGTATGCTGAGGGAGATGCGGTATGCGGCAGGATCCTCCTGTGTATCCATGCGCCTCAACCCTGCCAGAATGCCCAAACTCTAGAAGCATCCTTAGTCTAGCTAATATTGAGGTTTCTTTTTCGTGACAACTTTAATTTGGACTCGGCCTGAAATTCTGCCTTCTCATGTTATGATACAATCGAAACTACAATCGCAATCAGTCATTCTGGGAAGACTGTGTCAGTACAGTCAACCACTCAACAATTTCCCGGTTCATAACTCTATATTAATTATATTCACAGCACTTCTCATCTTTTTGTAAAATAAACACTTGTAAACTCGTGTTGGTTTTTCAGGGTATTCTTTTTGTCACACAGTTGATCGGATTCAGGAACTTCATGTGACTGATGAATAACTTCCTCACCTCATGTAGGCGTTGTTGTGATATACAGCAAGAGGAAATTATATATAATATTTACATTATGGTACATGTATTTGGTTTGAGGGGACTGTGTCTGTATGATAACATGTATGACTCATTGTTGAAATGCGTAGGTTGGAGGTGAATTATTTTGAATTCTAGACAGTCTTCAGGCTACGTAGAGAGCTGAGCTGGTACCTCTTCTAACTCTGCCTCTTACACAACCGAGAACCGCACATATTACTCACCTTCCTAACCTACCTTGGAATGATTATGGGAAGGGCTGCCTGGAATGCCGTCAATTACATAACAATAACGAGGCAGAACGTTCAGTTTTACAGGACAATGTCAAGCATGGTTTGAAGCAGGGCAGTTATGAGGAGCTCTTCCACACTTGTGACAGGAACTGTGTTAACCTGCCTGTTTACAAGTGGCTTGCAGATTTACTGTAAAAAAAACAACAACTTTGTTTTAAACTTTTGTGAAACTAGGATAGCTAAGGGAGCTAGCGAACAGCAGCTGGAGATACAGAGGGGCTGTTGTTGTATGAGGACACACGTATAGTACCCTTCTCCCTCTGCTCTATTTCCAAACCCTCCTACCTCTGCATCTTCCCCTCCTCTGTCTCTGTTCTCAAGGTTCTGTCTGTAAGGCTGTCCCAAACCCATGAAGCAGAACCGTTTTCTTTAAATAGCATCTGTTTGGCTATATTTTGTGTCCCGGGGGGGGGGGGGGGGGGGGGGGGGGGGGGGGGGGGTATTCACAAAAGCTTCCGAGGAGGTCTTTAAAAAGAATCATTGTGGGCATGCATGCAGAGCTGAGATTGAAGCAGTCCTATTTATTTAGGCATTTATACAGCCTGCTGTTTTGTTGCAAGAGTGACACGGCCAATCAAGCTTTAAGTGATCGATTTGAAGCTGTATTGCCGGTGAATAACACAGAATAATGGTTGAAATACCTCTGCGCCCCGGTGTTAGGAAAGGACTCCAATTGGTTCTGACAGACGGTCTATAAGGCCGCTGGCGTTACCCTGCAAATGTGTAATGCTGGGCGTCGCTAGCCTGTGTTTGAGGGTGAGGGAATGTGTGCTTATGAGACTCTGGATCTGTAATGTTGAGCGTGAACGTTGCTTTATCATGACGTGCTAACGTCTCATGAACATCCTGGAGAGAAGAGGAATCCTCTCTACACACACACACACAAGCCCAGGTGCAAATACATTCCATAAAGCACAAACGAACACATTTATTGGACTTCTCTACCGCAAAGAAATGTCTTATATTCCTTGATGCGTACTTTCGTACGTTCCTTGAACAAAGTCAAAACAGGGCAACGGGTTTAAGCGTGAAAAAAGGGAAATAGGCAACGAGACATTGCATATTGCATTATAACTAGTTTTACTAAAGGCGTACATCAAGCACAGTAAGACACTAACGGTCAGTCCAAGATAACTCTGGCAAAACTCATCTTAATAGCTGTACTGGAGCAGGCCTCAGTGTAGCAAAAGTACAGGCAAGTCAAAGATGGAGTTGCTTAGAGAGTTCCAAATTTGGAGGAGAACTAGAGAGAGAGAAAAAAAGGTGGAGAAAGACTGCAGATGACAGCTTTTCCTCCCTCTCGGCCAGCTGCTATACACCCAGTCTTCCTCTCACCAGCGTACTACTTGGCTACTGTAGTCCTCAGTGGTCCCTACCGCCTCATCTTCCTCCAGCTTCCTGCGCTTCGAGGCAGAATGCTGTCTCTTCCTCTCCAGCCTCCGCCTCAGCCTCTCCTCCAGATGCTGTCGCTGGCGACTGTACTGGTAGCGCCACAGGAAGAGCTCCTTGGCGTACTCGTACAGCTCCACGTCCAGCGCGTTGAGGCCCTCGATGCGACGCCGCAACGCCCCCTCTCCGACGCCCACGCTGGACGCCCGGGTGCTGTTGATCTGGGTGAAGGCCTGGATGAAGCGCAGGCCGAACGTCCGCTCGAACAGGAACTGCGTCTTGCGCTGGAACTCGGTCAGACCGTAGAACGCCATGTTCCGGAGGTTGGCCTTGGCGCTGGCCAGCAGGACGCGGCCGCGCTCCTGCTCGTTCGTGGAGGACAGGTTGTAGCAGCCCACCAGGCTGAGGTCAGCCAGCATGCGCACCTGCCGGTTGTTGGCCAGGTTGGAGGGGCAGTCCATGAAGGCGTCCAGGGGGACGCCCGTCCAGTCGTCACCGCGGTAACAAGCAGGCAGCTCGTCTCGGGTGGGCGAGCGGCCGTCGCACATGTGGAGGGCGGTCTTCCAGGTGGCGCCCCGCTGAACGTGCTTCCATTCGCTCAGGTAGCGGGAGACAGGGTCCCTCAGCATGGTGATGTAGTAGAAGTTCCTGCAGCAACAGGAAGTTTCAGAGGGACGTGTTAGAAAGGGACACAACGACATGTCGCAGCACATGGGGACTATGTTGCGCATTCGGGATGGGTAAATCCATTTCTGTTATTACAGAGTATAACATAACCAACCAGATGGATTATTTAGAGGGTTTTTGACCGTCTAATTTCTGTCACTAATCCAAATGTCAATATCAGGATTTTTTTCTCGTTGTAGCAGTCAGAGCTTTGTGCAGTGAACCAGTGAGAGGTAGAAAAAGATTATAGTCTATTCATTGTCCTACTTTCACTTGAGCAGTTGTAATCCACAAGAACCGATTTAAAATGTATATCTGAACATGTGGAAGAAATGGAACACTCTTACTTTTGATAAAGAAACAGGCCAATCCTGTTTCTCCAGAGCCCCTCTACTGACAGTGTTAGATGTTTCCCTGCTCCAGCACACCTGACTCTAATGAATGGGTCGTTATCAAGCTCTTTGGAAGCCTCATAATGATCCTTCATCAGTCAGGTGTGCTGGAGCTCAGGAGCTCTCGGGGACCAGGATTGGGCATCCCTGCTCCAAGGACATAGCAGAATGACCGGATGTCCGTTACAGAGAGTAAGGGAATCGGGTTTTCCGTTCTGTGATTTGACTTACTTATTCATTTACTGTACAAAATAACAGGGTGCCAAATTTTGCCTTTGCCAAAGTGTGTTATTTATATTTCTCTTTTTCTAAGAGTCAATTTTCTAAACATTAGGGTTAAGCATTAGGACTAATCATACTGTAGGATAACTCATGTAGTTACAGGAAGCCATTTATTGTTGTCAAGACCAGAAATACTACAGTAATAGGTCATTACAATAGGTCAGCGTATGAGTGTGCTGTTAAAAACCCTTTCGGTTCTATCAAAGGTGAGCAAAACCAGGTGATTGTTATTTAGTACACTGTATCTAAAACACCGACGCATGTCCACATGTATATCCATAGTTTACTCTGTAAATGAATCAAAGCCCTTTGGCCCTGTGTGGAGGAGCCTCTGGACGCTGAGATAGCAGGGAGGCAGAGCGGTTTGGCCTCCCTGATCTGCACAGCAAACCGCAAGGCAGTCGGATCAATATCTCTCCCCATGCATGACAGCCATTTCCGTCTATTCATTCATTGTGACCTATTGACATGAGCCAGGAAATGTCAAACGCTTAGGTTACTTGTCTGGATCAAACATAATGAAAGCATGACTGAAGGTCAAGGTTGATTGCCAGCAGTTGATCAAAGAAATCGATTATATATTGGAATGGCACTATCAATCAGTATAGAACAGATGACATTAAAACACCATCCCTCCTCTTATTCTTACCGGGCTGGGGGGAAAAAGGCGGTACAAAAACATTACTTCAAGTTGACCAGCTGAGTGCCCCTGTTCAAGGGTTACCAGATTCATAGAAGGGGGTCAGATGGCTCAGCAGATGGCTCAGTTAAGGCGTTGGCCTCATGATCGGAAGGTTGTGAGATCGAGCCCCGGCTGTGGCTACATGATGTTGTGTCCTTGGGCAAGGCACTTCACCCTACTTGCCTCAGGGAGAATGTCCCTGTACTTACTGTAAGTCGCTTTGGATAAAAGCATCTGCTAAATGAATACATGTAAATGTAGAAGGAATACCCGTGAAATGCTGCCCTCCAAACTAAAAAGACAGCTCTATAAATGAGATCCAACTGACCCCAGATCCCAACATTAACCACTAGAATAAAAAAATCCTACCTCTACTTAGACTTGTCATACTCAGTTACATTACAATGACGAACATTTAATTGAACTGTTTCATGGAACTGATTAAAAGCCTACATGGACAAAGTAATCATGTTTGATGAATCTTTCTGGAACAGCGGCTGGAAGGTTCCACAGAGAGACGATCACGTGAAGTGTCTGTAAATGAGAGCTTGATTTGTTCTAACAGATCCGTCCCTCTCGAAATAATATTCATCATTACCGGAGCCGTGGTTTTATCCCTCTCGTAAGAATAGAGGCTGTCTGTCATCCATAACTGAATATTTGGTCTGAGACTGAAGCACTTTGGCCACTCGAGACAGACACTCCCAGCTACATGAGGGGATATCTTTCTGTAACCTTATCAGATGTCTGTTTAAAGTAGTAATGGAGTAAAAATGATCCTGATACCAGCGTGGGTGTTCTACATTTCACCAGAATCATATGATGAAATATACACATTAAATAACATTCACTGGACTCAATTTCTATTGGATATAAAAATTCTGTATGTATTTATGTTATTCTTCCAGACTTTCTACTGCATACTGTCGAAAATCTTTTTTTAAAGAGTTGGTGCAGAATGGTAAACCCTCTCTATGGGAGTCTGCTAATGGCTGACCTGTTTTAAAGACTAGATAAATAACTGCATAACTCATAACACAGTGGAGTCCATTTTCATCCCATTCAAGTGAAACCGTACCCTTTCGTTCGTTTCTTATCTACGCGGCCCTGCAACAGCCAAATCTATGTCAGATAACCTTGCAGTTAATGCCAAGTTTCCCACTCCATTCAACACATCCCCCTTCTCATCGGGTCACCTTAATCTTCCCCACAAACAGATCCTCATTGATTTCTCAGGATGGCAGGGTGAACTTGATGCTTCTCTTTGTCTGCCCTCGACGAGCTCAGGCCCTAACGAGGAGGAAATTAGGTGCAAGGGGGATCAATATCAAGCAAGACACTTCTCATTCATGACTATCAGGGACGGCAGAGATGCCCGTTCCTGGAAGTGGAGTGTGTTAACTGGCTTGTGAGAACACAGGGGTTAGGGTTAGTGGGAACCAACACAGCAGAATATGGAGCAGAATTCTGTCCTCGATAGTCAGCCACCGATACTCACTCAGTGATAGTCACTCACAAACCCCAACCACAGTATCACCACTCAACACAGGGTAAAGAGCATCCTCCATTTTTTTTCGAAAGTTTAAACGATAAAGTTCATTAAGGATCATCAACTCCTTAGTTTCCCCTTCAGCACTATGCAAGTGGGAGATAGAGGATGTGAGTAAGTCTGCTTCACACCAGGAGCACTCAGGAGTGTTGATGGGTGTTGAGACAGCGCCACACAAATCCAATTCAGAGGTGTAATGGCAGCAACGTCATCGCAGCCGCATTGCGTTACCTTCTGTACATCTATAGCCCCCGCGCTGCCACCAAACACACACACACAAACACACACACACACACACACACAAACTGCTTCGCATTACCGCATCTCTCCCGCACAATGGCCAACCCTGTACAGTTGACCAGCTACCAACCTCAACACCTTAGATGTTGTCAGAGACACCTCAGGAGAGTGTTAGTGCTGCTCCCTGCAGAATATCTGGAGGGTGTCTGTAAACACACTTTATTTGTCACACCCAAAGAGGGGAGGTCCCGCTTCTATTTCTGTCCTCCAGACACGGGGGCCATCTTGAAAACGATGTGTCCTTACACAGGGCTGGATGCTGCAGTGCTGAGGGACTGATAACCCAACAATGGATACCAATACAGAATTTCAGGAATCACGATAGTATCCGAGTTATACTTGTCATGTCACAATATAAGCACTTGACAACATCAGACCCTCACAGAAGTAAATCAGAACTTCCCAGTTTAGGACATGAAAAGGACTCTGTACTAGTAAGCAAATGTTTGATTGATTGAAACCTTTATCGTTCCCTCTGGGGAAAATCAGTTGTCAAACAGCTCTTCCTATACTGGCTGTACCTCATATAGGTCAGAACAAATATATTATTATAAACATGTTTTCCCCTCAATACCCCAACCTAGTGACCCAGTTGGCTTTTTATGTTCAATTTGACAGCAGGTATTTTTATAAATCATGATGTGAGCCTTGATATTGGGAATATAAACGATGAGATGGAAGGGTTTGGACTAGCAGCGGGGAGTCTGAGCCAAGGCAAGCCATGTGGAGCTGGGGGAGACTCCTGCCAGCCTCCGCCCCCCCCCACACCTCCCCACCCCCTGGAGGACCGCCTAATGATGTCTCACTGCACCACAGGGTGGGACAGGGAGAGGGAGAGAGATGAAAAGAAAGAGAGGGAGAGAGAGAGAGAGAGCGAGAGAGAGGCAGACTGCTAAAAGACAGACAGATCGCACAATTCTGTGATAACATGCACTCAGGGTCTTCACTTATACCCAATCATGACTTTTCTTCACTAAGGATGCTTATAATCCATGATTATGATTCCTACATGGGAGGCGCTGTAACGTTAGTTTGGCGCAGCGACTGACGTTAAAGCAAGTCAACAGAAGGGATTAACATACCCTTGTACTGTAGATACAGGACTGTTTTAACACTCTCCAGGCTGACAAAGAGTAATGGCGGCTCGCGGATTTAATCTATTAATATTCGGACTCATCTATCAGCACCTCGTCAAGGGACGCCGGCCAGTTAGGGCACGCACACACTAAACACCCAAACATTTACACACAATGAAATGCTCTGTCCAACACACTCGCGAACACACGGGCACCGGTGCATTCGCAGCAAAGTATTTTCTATTCCCAAAAGCCCACAGGAGGGGAACAGACAGGGCAATGTTACACAATCCAGCATCAACGATCCGTTCCTGATGCAGTGGGAGACAGAGGGGGGGGAGGGGGAGGGATGGGGGGAGGGGGACAATGCTGTGCTGTGGTCTCCACTGGTCTCAGATCTGAGAGGCTATTTTTGGAGGGAGAGGTAGAAGCCTCTGGGATGCTGGTGTGGAGACGAGAGGAAAAAAAGGATAATTTTCACCGGTAGATTTGACGAGGTGTGCGAGGGTGTCCATGACTGTGAAAAGATTAACTAGATGTTTTGGAGCGCTGCAAATGATGCTGCGTCTGAAACTTCAGTCAGTTCATCTCCTTTAGTTGAGTTATTTCGTTCTTTTTGACACGTTTGGGCACTTTTCATCGTCAAGACACCATTTCTTTTAACCCAAGATAGAGAATGTCTGATCAAGCATTAAAAAACTGCAATATAAGGGGTGAAATGATCAAGCAAAGAAATCAGAAAACAAAAGGAAGAATAGGTTTTATTTCCATCATTCCATATCAGCTGCCCTCGGCATAATGTTCAATAAAGACACGAAGTCGACAGGTTTCTGAGGAAATCTGGATATCCTCCGTAATCTCCCTCCCCAGATAATAAACGTGTCTTTGGGCATTCCTAATCTCCTTTAAGGATGGTATGGAGCTTATCCAGATCCTCTCAATATATCTCACCAGAATACTAAATACAGACATTTATGCATGCTATGATTTGAACTGTATGTCTGTCTGTTGGTAAATCTTATGGGAGGAATTGTTTCATGTGTTTCCAGAGTCTGCATCATAAATGCTGTCCACTCTATTTAGTGAACCGTCTTTGACAGGCTGTGCTTTCAGGGTTTTCCCTCTCTTTTCGCTAATCAGCTGCTAAAACAATGTCCTGGTCTCCATTTTCACCTAAACTGTGTGTTAAAAGGCTTAGCAAGTGTTGGAACCAACAACCCCCTGCAGTCAGTCACACCTACACTGTACCCTCAACGAACCCTGAACAAACAGCCCAGCGTTGGGTAATGATGACGTATCGAGAACCTTACAAAGTAGGTCTCTCTCTACACTGGAGCTGATAATGCAGCCTATGGAACATGGTGGAATCTGGAACAAGCTCCTCACACCTCATGGAGAGGCATCTGCTGCAGTGTGTCCGCCAACATTTCGATCTATTTCCTGTATCAATCAGCCTAGATCATCAACACCTTTAGCCCCCCCACCCCCCTTCCGCCTCCTCCTTTTCCCCTGCGACCCCCCCCCCCCCCCCCCCCCCCCCTGTGACCCCCCCAGCGGTCCAGTCCCGGGTTTCTCTACCATGTTCAGACTGTTGGTGAGGTTTGTAAATGTGGGTTAGGGTCCATCTCTGTGCCAACCTCGGAGTCGAGGAGTGTGATTTTAATTTCAATAGCAGCCATCTGTGGAGAAGGGGAGGGGGGGGGGTGTACTCTTTTCAGTGAAATCCTTCTCGGCTGGCTCTACATGCGTTTGGGTTTGAATGCTTACTTAAGACACTGACGGAGCCAAACGTGGCGTGAGATTACTGTCTGAACTTTACCAGCAGATGTATTTTTACTCGCATTGTGACTTTGGTCCTTCTGTGTCTTCTGGCCTTTACTCAACAATCTGATCATATCTGTTTATGAAAAGGAACGTTAAAGGCTGTCAGCTGTCATAGTTGCACACCAGAGACGATTAGAAAGTGTTATTTACAGTAAGTATCGCACTTCAGATAACAGACGGACAAGGCAGAAGGATTGGGTATTGGACTCTGTCCAGAAGCAGCAGGAACAATGGAGTCAACGTAGGGAAAAATTTCTAGTATCTAATAATGTCTCAATCCTAAACATCCCTCGTAACATGGGTTGTTTTGTTAATTAATTCAGCATTAAACCAGTGGTTTGCCGAACTGCCTTAACCACATGAACTCTGACCATTTACCCCTGGTCTGTGTTTTCTGGTCCCTTTGGTAAAATAACGAGATCTCTACGAAGGTCACACGCTGTTTCTCTCCAGGGTTCCTCAGAGACCACCGCTGAGGCGGTTCTAAAGGAGGCTGGAACACACAGAACGTGTGAACGGACCCACTGACCCATTATTTAGCAGACCTGTGTTCTAGCGTGGTACATGAGGAACCATGGAAGTGGCAGGACGAAGGGGAGGAGTGAAAGCTCCATTTAGAACCAGGTCGAGTCAGTTACTTTCTTAGAAGCTTCCGGGTTGGTGATTAAGGATGTTAATCACTGATTATGTGCCCAAAGCACCACGTCTGGCTCTTGCAGAGTAAGGCACCAGACCGGGGGAACAGGGCCTTTGGGGAGATAGTGGAGGTATCTAGGGTAAACAGCAGGCAGATGGTAGCAGGATCCGGGACAGAACACAGGCATGTTGGCACTCATGTGCAGGCATTGTTTTGGGAGGGGGGGGGGGGGGGGGGACTCAGAAGCTCCTCTCCTGTATTTCCAGTGTTCTGTCAGTCTCTGCAATTTTTTGGGTGTGTTTTTTCATTTAAGTTAGTGATTTTTAAATCCGCTAGTCTTAAAAGGGCCTTGGTACACTAAACGTTTTAAGAGCCTTATAGCTTTTGTGAGAAGGGAACTGCAGTTCTATGCAAATCTTGATGTATTTTCGTCATCATCTATATGCGATGAAACATTTTGTTTTGGGATTATGCATTGCCAAAATTCCCAAATGCTCCATCCCAAAAGAGGGATCAAGACTGGCAAACAAAAAAAATGGAGTGTACTCTTCCTGAGCAGGACAACTGAGGGATTAGATATGATCTTATTATACATATTATTATACATATATATATAAAGAATACGAGGGTTATTCAATAAATAAGGTGAATTTTTCAGTATAAGGACTTCTAACACAGATAAGAGCTTACTTAAAAAAATCTTTTTTACAAATTACTAAAATACATCCATCTGAAAAAGAAGTTTCGAAAAAGTAAGCTTCTATCTGTATTATAAGTCCTTATACCGAATAATTCACCATATTGATTGAATGACCCTCGTTTGTTTTATACAGCGCGCACATTTACGCTGGCACTGACACACAGCTTCCAGAATTACTGTGCAGAGATCCTCACCGTCTGTTCCGCCGCACGTTCTTCTTGCCTTTTTTATTCATCACTTCCGGCACGCAGCTCGTGAGCTCGGTCCAGTCCGCGTGCAGTCCACAACTCCACCCGGTCGAGAACCTGGAGAACAGCCACGATTCCTCTTTGCCCGGACGGTGACATGTGCATTTCTTCTGTTCAGGCATGCAGTCGCACGGTTGCTCTAATTTAATGTTTTTAACGAGGTGCCGTCCGAAAGTGGTTCCCCCTGTCTTCTGAATGTGAAGGAACACGATCACGTCGTCACCTTTGATGTTGAAGTTTACGCGGCGTTCAAGGTCTCGGTCAGTGAAATTGAATTTGGACTGGATTTTAGGAGAAAAGTCTGTGTCGATTTCTTGGTCCACCAAAATGTCGTTCTTAGAATGTTTGCTGAACGCATCACTCATCAACTTTCCCCCGGTGCTGAAGTGGCATGAGTTACCCCCGGGGGGGCAGATATACTGATATCCGATCAGAACAAAAACAACTCCCAGAATAGGAATCACTAACAGTTTGTTCAACTTCTCCTCCATTGCGATTTGAAAAACGACTCATGCCATTAAAGGGACTTAAGTAGTCTTCAGTGTCTGTAGTATAAAATCGGATTGACGTTGCATTAGGTTGTTTGACTAAACTGTTGTTATTATGTCTTTTATACAGTACTAGGGTTACTTACTGGTAACCCGCACTTCCAAAAGCAGGTGTGAACCTTGACAAACGCGTTCCTGCGATGCGTCCAGTCTCCTTTAAAAAACCATCTTTCTTTTGCAAAGAAAGTGTACAAATGATGAAGTTCTGTTAAAGAATCCTCTTATGTGCCTCCTCTCAAGGACACTTCCAGATGCCTACGAGCTGAGACACTTGCATTAGAACCCTGCATCTCATGAAGAACGCAGGATGATGCTCCAACTGTTCTGTATGTCAAACAGCCTGTCCCTGAAGCAGCGTGCAAGCTCCTAGTCTAGAATTCCCACCAATCACAAGCTAGACAAGCCTCTGTTTCCCCCTTCTTCGAATTTCTCTCTCTCTCTCTCTCTCTCTCTCTCCTCTCTCTCTCTCTCCCTCTCCTTCTCCCTCTCCCTCTCTCTCTCTCCCTCTCCCTCTCTCTCTCCCTCTCCTTCTCCCTCTCCCTCCCTCTCTCTCTCTCTCTATCTCTCCCTCTCTCCCTCTCTATATCCCTCTTTCTATCTCTCTCTCCCTCCCTCTCTCTTATTGCTCTGGCACTTTCTAATTCCCTCCCATCCTATCTCTTTATCTCTCTATCAGTTTCATATTGTGCATGAGAGAGAGCGAGATCATGCTGGTTAGTACGTCACGAGATCCTGGGACGTCTCTGTGACATGTATTAGATGAAGGAGCATGATAACAAAGCATTTTGGTTTTATTGTGGAAGTGATGGAAAAAAAACTATAAATATACAGTATTTGGATGGGTAAATAATCGTATCCATGGCACCTAGAACACCCTGCCTTTCCAGCTAATCACAAAACATGAACAGAAATATACATTTCATGGAATCGAAGTATTACTGCGACAATGTCCTTGTTATAAATAACAATCAATGAAGTGGTGACAGGTTAAAGGAAGGACAACAGATACCTTTTCAGTACCATGGACAGGTCAAACAGCACTGGACCTAAAAATCATTTAGATTATCACAAACGAAATCCCATCTACAATTAAACCCTGAAAGAATTCAATATGATCATGTATGCTAAAGCCACCACATCCTGCATCTTATGACCAAATGTTCCTGGTAAGCTTTTAATACAATGCACGTTTCTTAAGCTTTTACCGATTTCAAGCATTGTATCTGTTTTTCTGAAACGCCCCTCCATCAAAGGCTTTACAGATTCACTTTACAGTTCAATTCAATCCTCTTTTTACAGGGGCTGTGCCATCAAATGCCTCCTGTCCTGAATTGCGGTATCATCTGGCTGTCGAACAGACAACTCTAAACAAAGATGCAGTCTTCCAGTGCTAGACAAACAGAACGCTTGTGCTGTGCCCTAGAGATGTGTCAAAATGCACCATATTGTGTTACAGAGATGAGCTCTGCCATTTTACATGGAGGCGACTTCTGGTTTGTAATGCAGGATCCTCTGCTATCATATTATCTGTGCACATCTATTCTGTTCCATGTTTGTATACTCTCACATGATATCTGTCACATTCCTTACGCTTTCGCTGGAATATCTGTACCTACATATTTTAGCCACGCTATCAAATCATGGACATAGATATTTTCAGGTTCGACTCTCACCCCGAGTTAATGCCAGCTTGTCTTAACCATGGCAACATTGAATTTCGGGAACACAATTTTGAATTCTCCTCAAAAAGGCAACTTTTCCCTCAGTGGTTGTTTGCAAGGTAATAAAAAATGCCTTGTAATTCTGCTTGTGCGGTCATGATCTTTATGGGGCTCCCTCGGGCATGATGTATGAGGAATAACCCTCTGGGATGCTGAGTCAGCCCCATACTTCACCTCTGATGTATGGCCACAACTGTGACCGCAGATTTCGGGAAATTGAAATTGGATTTTGGGCGATCGGTGTGAGGGGGATATTGGATATTGGGCAAACTTGACTTTGCTTTTAAACTTACACACAGACAGGACAGACTGAGCCAGAGCAGAAAACAGAGCAGAAAAAAGGCAGAATACAGATGGCTGTCAAAAGGTTGGAGTTTGTGGATGTGGTTGTAAAACACCACCATTTATTTAAAAAAGAATAGCATTTTATGCTGTGAATTTCTTCTTCCATTCTGGGCCAGAAATAATAGTGAATCCCTGAAGGATTGTAGTAGGGAGTCAGGGCAACTTCTGCCTTGGTGTGGCTGGCTGTGAGGATCAGTGAACTCTAGGAATGTGTAGTCACTATATGGATTCACCAGTAGGCCTGGGCTGTATAGACCCTCAAACACATAATAGGAAACTTATCTCTCTTCCATTCGGCAGTGTATGAAGTTGAGTCCTACAGCGGTCACATATCAAATTGAGGAGAATGGAGGTAGATGTGATTATAGAGATCCTTTACCTTCAAAGTTATCCTTATTTGTGTGCCACCAAGACAAATTGTTGGAAGTGATTTTTTTCTCAACGCCCTCCGATGAGGCATCTGGGCTTCTAGTGGCGCTGTAAGTCTAGGGAGTGGAAAACAACCATAATACAGCCCCAGTGGTTCTGCGAGTTCTCTTCCACCTTGAAGGACAGCAAACACCATTTGAACAACGAAAGTAAACCTTGCTTTTTTGTTCACCGAATAAGCTATGCTTGCCTAAAGTACGGCCAATAGACTATTAGCAGTGAGTTCTATTGCATTTGGAATGTTTATACTGTATTAGCTATTCCCTAAACTGAATTCAAAACTCTACAGTATATCCACCTACTGTATACTCTATTACAATCATTGTGGTTTCGACACAAAAATCTTGCTGCAGCTTAATTAATGATGACTGTAGAACACTTGGGCTAGCTAACTAGTACATCATTCTGTTTCTTTATAGGTAACAATTACAATGAATGTAGGTTTTTCCACACCAAAATGAAAGTGTTGGTTCATTTCTGCTGTAATAGCTTTTACCGCAGTTGTTTATATCAAAGCTTGTCTGAGACTGGCAACGTGAATGAATTTCTGCAATCATCATTTTCAGCAGTTCAGAAGAGTGACAAGCTACTTGGATGGAGGGAAACAAGGTAAACGGTGCCCCTGAATGCAGTTTGATATGCAGAGAGTCATTATCAACAGAAAACACCTTCCCAGGGGGACACAGAGAGAGGCTTCAAAAGGATACCTTATTATTAGAATGCAGTCACATTTCACAGGATAGGAATCCAGCACAGAGGAATTTCTGAAAGCTCATTATTCGCTATATTCTTATATATATACTTAGGTAAGTGCATTGGACAACCGTACATCAAAGCCTAGCTATATTCAGGTTGCACTACATTGAATTGAAAACGTACACAAGCGGATTACTGCCCTGGGGGTAAGTCTGGTGAATCTTGTTTAGGAACATCCCTTTTGGAGAGACTTGATGTGAAGATAATCTGAGAAAATAGTCAAACCGTGGCATCGTGTCCCTCTTTAACTCCTCATGAGTTGTGAGTGATCGATGAAGATCCCACACATTCCTGCTATGCAGACATGCAGACATGCAGGGTGATACAGGACAGCACAATAAGAACCCCCATGTTGTATGTGCAGTGTCACAAACCGGAAAGATTAGGTTGAGTAGGTTATTGCTCACTTTTATCCTGAACAACAAATGCAGCATTGGCTCTAAATCTCCTGCTGACTGGAAATCTGCAATGATCCGCGATTCATCTTCATGAAAGCTAGATTTTAGATTTGCAAAACAGACCTTGATTGATAGATGGATAGATAGGGTTGACCTTGGCTGCCTTGTTACGTTACATCCTTCCGGCTAGACACTTTGAAGACAGACATCTCAGGATCTCACATGAAAAGTTCTCAGATTCACACATTTCTTTGGTCCTTCAGATTTCTCATTAGATACAGTGAGTTGTGAGTTGCCTCACAGAGAAGTATCAATGCACAGACTTTTATTATTGATTTTTCAATGAATGCCCTTTGAAGATAATTCTTTTGTGGACAGCTGTAATGGTGAGTCAGTTAAATATGCACCTTACACTCTGTCCCTTTCATTTTGCTGCACGCATCCAAACGATGAAACAGGAGAGGAAGACGGTAATTGATTAGTCTTCACGGAATATCTGTGCCAGACGATTGCTACCCTTTTGCGGGTGAAATATTCATACAGTGGGCTCTAGCTGAGCTAGTTGCTTTGAAAGTCAAAGAAGAAAAGGACCCATGAATAAGTGATATTCTCTGTAAATGTTTTATCTTGCAGACTCTAAGACTTGAAGCAAATGAAATGCTGTTTTAACAGAAGATGGCTTTCTAAGCAGCACAGTGACTTGTCACAGGTCAACCACTGCTTGACTTCTGTCTGACCCCCAAGCATAACATGTCCTTGTCCTGTACTGTTTGTCAATGGAACAGGTTTTACAACAAAGGATTGATATTGCACCAATATTTTGTTAAAGAAGATTGTTCTTTAATTGCGATGTATCTTTTAAGCCTTGACAGATCTTGTTTAAGCCATGTAAAATGGCAAAGGCTTCATGGGATCTCCAAATAACCCAGCACATGAAACAAGAACACAGGAGTTTGGCTCCATACAGCTGTGGAAACTGCAGCTCCCAAACCGCAGTGTCCCACTTGGCATTTAAACATATGCCTGTGATAACATCATCTTAACCTTTTTTCCTTCTGGCCTCCAGTGTAACTCTGAGCTCTTCTAAATGTCACGTTAAGTGCTTCTCTTGTCCTCGTTTGACAGCGACGAGATCGTCTCAGAATTCTCAGTGAACTTGTCTGGAACTTTGCCAAGGTTTTTTATCAAACAAAAGTTGAGGATATATCTTACCCCAACATCTGAGGTTTTGACATTTTGGGGGGTTTTGACTTTGCTTTCAAGATTGACCCAGAAGATGACAAAAAATGAGTCAGTCAAAATACGGAAGCCATATTCTTTTGAATGATATATTCCTAGGAGATTAGTTAGGCATTTTGAAAAGACAAACATGATTACTTAGCATCAGTGGGAATGTAAGGGATACAGTCTCAGGAGGTACAGAGGCAGAGATGGACCTTGTTAACATCAGTGTACTGCTGCCACCATCTGGACTGGAAGGTGATAGGAGGCAGTTAGGACTATTTCACACCATCATACTTACTTTACCACTTATGTCTTACATTTTGACATCATTTATGGAGTTTACGTCTAAAGTGACTTTGCTCATCCTCTCCTGTCATTATGAATAGCCTATTTTCATGCTGACATGAATATCTATGACATGCCTGTCTATATAAAAAAGTACTTCAGAAACTATCATAGACTAACACTCACATACAGTCAACAATCTTAATTCTTCATTGTCTTTCAATCTTATTAGTGTAGTTTTTCTCCATCATTTCATCCGATGAGTTATATCCACTAGATGGCAGCGTTGTATCAGTATTGCTATTCACTCAGTTATTTTACATGTCCTGTTTGTGTTCGTCTGTCCTTGCTGACATTTTACAGCTAAAAATAATTATGTTTTTATTTTTCCAGAATGCCTGTCCCATTAATGTATTTGTATCTTCAGACTCAGCAACAATGGAAGAGTTTGCAGCTCT
Source organism: Protosalanx chinensis (assembly GCA_030340685.1). Classification (NCBI taxonomy): domain Eukaryota; kingdom Metazoa; phylum Chordata; class Actinopteri; order Osmeriformes; family Salangidae; genus Protosalanx; species Protosalanx chinensis. The sequence goes on from CM059333.1 coordinate 11,326,041, forward strand.
ATCTGTTCAGAAGAGTTTCTCCAGACTTTACTCTGTGCTTTACTCAACTCTAGTCTATAAGTGGCAGTTCAGCTCAGTTCTATCTTCACCATCTCTCCGTCCTAGGGCATTAGAGAACCCCCTCATCGGTCGCTGAAAAAGAAGAAAAAGAAGAAAAAACTAATCCTCAGACAGTCCTAAATTCCTCCAGAAGCATCTTCATCTCCAATCCACCCATTTCTTCTCAAACTGTCCCCCATAGATTTTCCACCAGAGATAGTTTGTGATTGAGGCAGACGATCAAAATCTCCTTCAAGAGCTCAATTTCAGCCCCCCCCTGGAGAATGTTCGGGGCTGAGGATGTCTTCAGCCTCACAGCTGTCTGAAAGGAGCCTGTATACTTCTGCTCTGTCTTCCTTGACTTGTCTAAAGTTTATAAAGGTGTGGAAACTTTATATACAAAGCAGAGCCATGTCAGTCATTGCCCTCTTAGCCAATGGACGTTAATCTAACCTATTTGTTAGTACTTGTCATTTTTGGTACAGTATTTATCTAATTAGCTGCTAGATTCATGTAAGGTACAGGAATACTATTGTTGAATCAATGCATGAAATACATTTGGATTCGTTACACAAAAGTTCAAAACATTATCTGTTGTGTACATTTGTTAAACAGATGGACTTTTCAGGGGCAAAACAGGGGAGGAGAATTATTAGTTATTGGAAGATGAGCTTATTACTGTGTGGGGCCTCTTAGTGAAAGACAGGGCTTGTTATGAGAGCACGAGGGAGGATCAGATCCCTTTCATAAGGGAGACATTCAAGTTCATCCTTGAGAATCAAAGACATTTGGCTGGATACAATTTGGATCCCTTTCATTCTGATTGCTGTGATTGAGCTTGGCCCAGGTAAATACAATCACCATTATTCTGTGCAAAAGGGTTCTGATTGTCCTATTTGTTATTCAAAGAAAGCCATTTATTTTTGGGTTTGTTTGTCCATGTTACTGTAATACCTGTTCTGCAAGCTTGATTAATCTTTGAGACATAAAACCACCATTGGAACTAACGTTCTGTACAGTATGTGATTCTTATTGATCATGTAAAATGCATTTTCTCTAGAACATATTACAACAGAGCAGCAGTACTTTAAGATGGTCTGTAGTCACTGCAGACTGCAAGAACACTTTTGCAGTGGTGGTTAATTGACCAGAATATATTACACTTCCAAACACCCAAGTGCTTATATCTGCCTCTGGCAACCAAAATGTACTACAACACACTGCGTGTGTGCATGTGTGTCCCTCTGTCAGTCTGTGTGTGCAACATAATTGTTGGCCTGACTCCTGGCTGCTCAATGCATAATATGTAACATACAGCTGCATGCTACTGAAACAGGAAAAATGCAAACCCAGAGGCAACACCATTCCTCTGCATCGGGAGCAGACCAATCAAAGAGCTGCGTCTTTGAAGGTGGTCAGTTATTCGGGCTTGTGCATACTTGTCTGCTGCAGTCTTCCCTGAGGCACACCCGCGATCAAACAGAAGAACCCCCACTCTGTCCCCCCCCCCCCCCCCCCCCCGTCCCCATGGAACCCCACCTATTAGTCAAACCGAGACCCTGAGTGTCTGTGTTTGACCTCTCCGTCTACACAAACACAGAAAAACACAAGGCAGCGCTGATAGAAACGTGAACGCTTGCAGATGGACACACGCAGGCTGATTGCTAATGGACGGGGTGCTGTGAGGTGAATGTGTGCACAGCTACAACTGATACAAAATGATAAGCAGACTTTATGGATCCAGACAGATGACAATGAATCCATGCGAGGTGCATGCTAACAAGCAACAAACACTCACTCCAGCAGATTAGAATTGTTAATAACTTTTATTGACCACAATACCTGGTATGACCAATACTGGCCAATGTCCTGGTGTGTTTACTGGGTCTCCTAATTACATTAAATATTAGGGGGGATGTGGGCACAATATTTCAAGGTTAAAAAACACATAAAGTATAGCATTTCATAAGATTATACCAATAGAGTCGGGACTATAGATTGTTTAATGACAGTGGATCAGTATCATCATGACAGCAAATCTGTTGTTTTAATGCATCTGGGAGGGATGGGAGGGGGTTTTGTGGTCAGGTGACTTTCCCACAATCCCAAAAGTCCCCCCCCCCCCCCCCCATGTCATTATATTTCAACAGCTAAACATCCCATTGTCCTATTAACAAGAATAAATCATAATATCTGGATTTGGCCTACCTTGTGAATGGTAATTGTAATTAATTAAATGTATTACACTCCTACATTGTGTGGGAATCAGGTGCCCATTGGAAGGTCATGAGTTTGATTCCCGGCTGTGGCTACATGACGTTGTGTCGTTGGGCAAGGCACTTCACCCTACTTGCCTCAGGGGGAATGTCCCTGTACTTGCTGTAAACCGCTCTGGATAAGAGCATCTGTTAAATATGTAAATGATTTTGGTTGCTTTTATTCACCAACACTAGAGATGTTACACACTTCTTGTCTTCTGTCCTCTCTGTTTTTGCTGACCATGGGAGAACATGTTAAGGCTGCATTGTGCAGTGGGATAGAAACACCATTACCAGGTTTGAGACCCTCCAGAAATGCAGGGAATACGATCCTTTAGGTTCCAATCCATCAGCTCGTGGACCGGACCCTGTGACAGCCAGAGGAAAAATACCCCATTCAACAGACCTGACATTCATTGGATATGTCCAGTGATCGTTCAGAGGGACTATGCAGGCTGGTCCATGGTGGTCTGAGCAGCTGGGATATCTGGGATAGCAGCGATAAAGGATTTAACGGCTCTGAGGCAGCCTCCACACTGAGATCAAACCGTCACACACCTCCACAGACATTTTCTGACCCCCTGAAAATGCCTGCTCTGGAGATACAGATCAGAGTGAGTTAGCACTTGAAGGGTAATTCAAGCATTACAAAAAATTTCATGATGTTATTAAATAGATGTAGTTGATCGGTGGGTTGTTGAATGTCCATGGTACAGATGGACACACCCTCTCAATTAACCACACATAAACACACACACCAAATGTTAAGTCATGGTGTGTGATTTGACAGCTGGGAACAGTTCCTGCCACTCATCATCCACAATTTGGCATTTCACAAATAGTATTGATGAATTTAATCTTAGCATTTCAGGCAGCATGACAGCTGGGGTGCATAGAGCTGCAACTCCATTGATCTCCAGCCTATTAAACCCTCTTGTGAGCATAATCGTTTTTGTGAGACCTTTTACAGCCGATTAATCAATACTTCAGGTTTCAACACAAGGCAGAGGAGATGTCATATTGAAGCAGGCCCATCTTACACCTGTATAGCGTTGCCAGCTGCATAACAACGACTTCTCCCTCCATATTTATGAGAAGGAGGATTTGAGAGGAAATCGGAATAGACGAAGAGTTGAATGTCAGGTCAAATATAATGTACAATAATCTAAATTATTTCCGCATATTTGTAACTAACTTCACTTTGCTTTGTTGTTATGATGAAAACTGTGACTGGAAATCCGTTCCTTTAATGTCAGAGCTCTCAAGAGTGTTTGGAAGGAAATGTCATTCAGTTCAAATCCATATTTTCACATGCATTTGCATTCATAACGTTTTGTTCATGCATATAACTTACATACTGACGTATGATGTCCATAAATTAAAGGGAAATTAAAGGAAATGGTGGATAATAAATTATATCGTTATCTTCAAAGCCATAAAAATATACAGATTTTGGGGACTCACTAACTTAAAATTTTAAATTAAGAACGAAAGCTTGTTGATAAGCCATCGCAGTAAAATGTGCTTTAGACACCTTTTTATTTTGTCTCATTTTTTGACAGTATGACAAACTGAATGGTTTCAGCTTGAACATTAAATGTTCACAAACCAGAACATAAACTCAGGCAACAAACTTGAAGCATTTATAACACGACAGTAAGCGTTTAAAAGAAAATTGGCAGAGATCTTGTCAACTAGGCTATTTATAATTTTTTTTCCAATAAATAATTATATTCTAACTTAAAATAGAGCAAATCATTTCAGATGACATTGTTATTGTATTCTATTTTTCTGAAAGTTCACATTTGGTCCTAACGATAACTTTTTAACGAAATAAAGAAGTGTAAATACCACCGTGGTCTTTAAGGACAAACAGTTACAGTATAAATCACATCACATTTGGGCCCGTGCAGATATAACGCAAGACTTCAACAAAGTCAAAGAATCTTGATATACACTGACTTTTGCCTAAGCTACAACATCAACTAGGCTATATTAGATACAAACAATTAATGGTAAAAAAAAAAGAAGGTTATATACAATATTTACATATTATGAACGGCAATTTTACATTTTGTGTATACAACGTAGTGTAAAGGTAAGCATGTTTTTTAAAAGGGCAAAGTATCGAGGAATAGTTTGTCTATGATGGCGGGTGGAGGGACCAAGTCCTCCAGCTTCAGGTAGAAAATCCGCTGCAAACCCTGAGTGCACAGCGTCCGAAGTTCAGGTAGTTTCTCCAGAAGTTTTGTCAAACGATGTGGTTGACAAAGATCTGCATCGTTTATATTCAGCTGCTCCTTCAAGCACTTCACGATCTTACTTTGAAGTTCTTCCACTCTACTGGGTTCCTTTAATCCGTGTCTTTCTGTGTTAACGACAGGAGCAATGCAATTAAAACACCTGAGGAAACATTGCAATCACATGTAATTGGGCCTACATGACCTCTGGCAACACCCACCTGTCACGATGGCCAAAGCTGCTATACAAGAGAAGATCGGAACGTCCATTTTCATGTCTTGCAGATTAAAAGAGAACTCCATGATGGTGTCAACCCACTCTCCAAAACCACGCCTGCACTGGAACCGATGCAAAACGAGTCCGTTGCAAAATATTAACTTCCCATCCTTTGGGTCGGACCTGCAATAAACCACAGACCATGATTGTGGGTTGGGGACGTAAAATGGTTTGAATTAAATACACGTGAGGTATATGCGCATACCTGTACGCAAGACGAAGAACAAAAAGCTCCAAGAAGGCAGATTCGAAGAGGAGATCTTGATCTGGTTTCGTTAGCTCGGTAAACCCTGGGATGTTTTGCGCCCAACCACGAATGATATCCATGGAGTTGGTCAAGACATCATAAAACTGCTGAATGTGATGCACATCGTCTCCAGCTGGGCTGTCCGGGTTCATTTGAAACTTTAAGTATTAAAAAAGGTTAGATGCACAGTTGATAATCGTGGGGTTTAAACTCTTTTTTAAATGTGTATAAAAATATTTCGATCAATCTGTGCACATTTCGGTTTTCTCTTATTATTGCTGCATAGCGTACGTGGGATTAATAATAATAATAATACATTTGATTTATATAGCGCTTTTCAAGGTACTCAAAGTCGCTTTACAGACAATAAAATCATCATAAAAGTGGATGATACTCACTCTTGAGTAGTCGAGGCGTGACATAGAGGGGTTGGACTCCACATGGGCGCTCACAAGAGCATTTAGGAGGCTGACAGGAGGATCTGGGGGACGTTTGGAAGGTAACCGACCTCGTCGACCCTTCAAATTCGCAGTCCTAACCACTGAATATAGCATGCAGGAAATACAAGTTGATTATTATTTTTTTATTGAACATTTAGGTATAGGCCTTCAATGTAATTGAAGGACAGGTCTTCTATATACATAATCACAAGTGAACCAGTTGCAAATGTAGCTTCTTTTTTTTACCCTCTTTCACCATTCCCGCAACAAGGCACTTTTGGAAGCGGCAATATTGACATCTATTTCTTCTCCGTTTGTCCACAGGGCAGTTTTTACCAGCTAAACAAACGTATTTGGCGTTTTTCTGGACCGTGCGCTAGAAGACAGAAGAGGACGGAGGACTGGATTCAGAACATGTATATGAACATGCACTAAAGGAGGCTTCAACTGCACTCGAAATCATCTGGACTTTATATGCAAATGTTATTATATGTTCTTATATGAGAAAAGGATATATTCATTATTTAGCCTTGAACTCTGACCTGTACTTATACATGCACTCAGTACTTAGCTTCCTGACACTATAAAAACAAGATATCCCACGAGTGTCTTATGGATCAGTGGAAGGCTCAACAGTAGAATGTTTTACCAATATTTCTAATTAATCAATTCACCCATTCATTTCAAGTTTGAGTGTATACCCCAGATAAATGCTGTTTATAGATAAATGTCATTTCGAATATGTATTCCTGACTGCAGATATCATTGGCCCTCTCCTATTACTCAGTGACATGTTGCTTCAATGACATAGCAACAACAACAAAAAAGATTAACTGCCGTTTTGTCCCTGAAACGTACCTTGAAGAATCCCTTGCAGCCTTCACACGTGCGCACACCGTAGTGTTGGCACGCAGCGTTATCTCCACACACCGCGCACAATCCATCATGACTGGGGGGGGATCCCCTTATCGCCGGCGAGGGAACGTGATCATCCGTAAAGTGGTGTCCGTGACCGAGCTGGAGGGAAGGGAACAGCCCGCCGTGTTGTTTCCGTAGTCCTCCGAAGATTCCTTGACTTTCCAGTAAATTATGCCCGCACGGTGCCTCCACGTGGAAAGAACCGTCAGATCTCCTCTGGCAAGCGGTCGAGGAGGAGTGACCAGGCTGGGATTGCTTCAAAGAAAACAAGGAGAATCTGGATAGAGCATGTTTGCATTGGTCCATTCTGTGGGCCACTGTCCAATAATCCTGATGGAAGCTGCACCGGTGTCCCGAGTCTTCCCATAAACCGGCATGGCTGGCTGGACTTTGGAAATGAGTCGGGTTGGGTGTCTGTGGGGACGGTGACTTGTAGTACGCAGATCCGGGGGAAGAGAGCACTTCGTTGGACTGATGAGGGTGATGATGGGCTGGATGGTGGTATCCGTGCACGGGGACATCCTCAACTTTGACCTGTTCGCCAGGAACGGACATTTGAAACAAGCAGGGCGACTTGACGTCGTAGCTGGAGTTATAACCGTCCATCACAGCGCCGAAATTCAGAAGAGAGGTGGTGGTGGTGGCGGCGATTTCAGTGTTAGTGAGGTCCATGCTGAATTTGACGAACTCCGGGGTCAAAAGTTCGCAGCTGTGTTCCTCCGCGGAGTGGCCGCTGGAGCACTGGGAAGCTGGGCTGCCACCTTGAGGGGACGAGCCGCACTGAGGCTGGACGCAAGGCATGGTTTCTGATAATCAGAATCAGAATCAGAATGAGGTCTAATCGCTATGCAAGGTTTACAAACATAGAATTCACTGTGGCAGAGATGAGCAAACATGGAACATATATGTGACATATAATAATAAAAAAAGAATACAATGTAAAAATACACTACAATTTGGATACAAATAACATAAGTACAAAGTGGGATGGGTATATATAGTACAGGGGGGGGGGGGGGGGTACACAGTAGTGCAAACAGTGCTGCAAAAATCACAGGAGTAAGTTTTTAAGGTGTTAAAGTGGCATGAGAGAGGGAAATAACCCTTAGGAGACGATTTGGGTCTTGGCATGATGACAACAAAATACAGACGAATACATAAATGAAGATCATGATCATGTTCCCAGAAGACACTGAAAACGATTTATAGTCCGCGTACATTGTCAGCAATATGGTCTGCGCTGTTACCTTCAAATCAAACGACTTCTGGTTATAACATAACCTGTAAATCAGGAGTGATTCTTTAAATCCTCACTTGAATCTCCCAATAAATCATGTCATCCGTCAGAAAGTAGGTACCTAAAATGTAATAGACAACTTAGTCAATGATGTACTGCAAGGTAGATTAGTGCATACAATCTAAAATAAATAGGACTATTTGTATGGTGACTACATATACCATATTCAAAGTAAAACAAATCAATAACTTACCTTACAGTGTAATCCGTAACATCATAATAAATCAAAATGATGGAAGGAGAAACACATATGCAAGCAATAGTCTGCTGCCCAGGGAAGCGATTTTGGAGAGGAGCTGGTTTTGTGACCGAGCAGCTGTTCGACTCTCCAGCAGAGTGGTCAAGACAGGCACCGTCAATGTGCCTTTGTTTTTGGGTCTCGCACTTGGAGCGCGCTTGTCCACGTGCCAGAGGAATTCAGGACGTCACCCCCTTTTTTACACGCGCAGGCTCCCATCGCATTCCAATCCTAACCACACTGGAATAATTTTGACATCGAGCTATTTTAATCTCGGATCATTTAGTTTGCAACGTTTTATTTGAAGGAATGTGATATTTTCTCACGGAGAGAATTCTATCATATTCATTTTTTGGCATACATCTTAACACAGAATGGAATGACATTCTTTAAAAAGTATCCCATATTTCCCTTACTTCGGGTTCAGGAAAAATAGACAGTATAGCTGTCTGTGAAACTATCCCAATTTACAGGTTAAGTCATGTCACTAATTGGAACAGTATTTCTCAGATGTTGCATCCCTAGCTCAACAACGCTAACCCAAAAGCCCCAATCCTAATCTAGCTCTGCAAGCACAGAACCTGCTGTTTGTGCTCTGCTGGGTTGCAAAAGGACTGGACACCGATTCACCGACTCACTGATCCCTTTTGTGATCGAGAAGCGTGTGGGAGTTGAAGATATTGCGCAACAGTGTCCCCCCCCCCCCCCTCCCCCCACATACGTCCCATATTAAACAACTACTAAAGCGTGATTGGACAAGGCAATAAGAGGCGTCACCCCATTGGTCCATCTGTGTGTCTGTCAGATGGTGTTCACTTCCTGGTTTTCTAGTGGAGGGTCAGATAGGAAACACCGTCCCCAGCTGACGCCCTGCATCTTCGGGCGATATTGCCATCAATTGAGGCGTGAAAATCTGTAAGTAAAAATACTAGATCTATTGGCCGGTTTCAATATATATATTTTATCTTTATGATAAAATGTCACGAAAATGTTACGCCTCATATTGACAGCGGCTGAGTAAGAATTCCAGAATCCTTAAGACGATCGCATCAGTTACTTATTTCCAGTAATAATAACTAAACGTTTAAACAACGAAGAAAATGGTTCATTTCCAGCGTAAAGGATCATAACTACGTAATTACAGGCTGTGTGCATTATATGAACACATCATTCGGATTGTGTAAATGTAAATTGTGAACAGAAGGTATTCAAGCCTAGTTGCGCATTTAACTTCGCGTATAATTAAAGTGGAATGAGCCTGTCTGTAACACTATAATACATATACAAATCACAATTGTTCAATTGTATGTCATTTGCTCAATATAGGCCACCAATGTTCGTGCAGAATTCAAAAAACGCCAAGGAAATATTAGTCCACACAACAGTATGTGGACTAGGATATACCAGTAAAGGCCTCATCTAATGTTCAAACTTTGGAGGCTATGAGGGGCATAGTAATAGTCAGAAATGGCGTTGGGTACCACGCGTGTAACACCCCTGTTGTCTTGCATGAGTCATTTATTTTACTCACAGTAACCTGAGGTCATATTGACTTAAAGTGGCAACTGAGAGTATAAAGTGCAGCAGAGCAGTGACACATTCCCTAGTTACTGTATATTACAAGTTGTTGCTCAAGCCTGCGTATTTACTAACACAATCAGGGCCAGAATGTTACAGACAATTCCCTTTTTTCCCACCCTTTGTCACTTTGCATTAGCGGTTCACCTCACATACCTAAACAAGCAGTCATTTACTCTCCCTCTCTCTCTCTGTCACACACACAGTTTACAAATGACCAGTCTCATATCCTTTAACTCCTACTCCCCATGACCTCTTCATGTGAACTCTTGCCCATTGTGTCATCCGTCTGCCCCGGTCCGATTGGCTCTTTGCTCTCCTATCCTGGCCGCGCCCCCCATGATCACCTGTCATGCCTTTCCAATATAACCCTGATTCAATACATTATTCCCACAGTTCCAGAGTTGTGGACAGGGGCCAGCATTGTTGTCCTGCCTTCCTGTCTCCATCCTTCCCTTCGTCCACTTCTCTGCTCTGCAACTGTGTTTCAGGATCAATGGCTTTCAGGAAGGCTATAAAACGTACGGCCATCATAGGAAGCGGTGCGGTGGCCACTATTTTTGGCCTATCTCAGCTGTCGGAATACCGAAAGACACAGGTTGGTTATGTGTACCTAACCATGGCAGTTCTGAATGAATATCAAGTTAAACGAGTGCAGTAGAGAAATTCGTAGTAGGTATTGACAGTTTGTGATTTAAGTAGGAGGTAAGGGCCAATACTTCCAATGTCTGATTAAGAGTAGTTCCTTATCCTTTCTTTGATCTGATGCCAGAGTTTAGTAGTAACACAGGACGATCAATTTCTTTAAAAACAGGAATTGATGAATCTCTTTCCCTTTTTTCCTATATAAATAAAGAGGACATAAGGGTTTCTCTTTGTAATGAAGGGAATGCAGGTCCTTAGTCCTTAGTTAGAAGCCAGCCATAACTTCAGAACCCTTCCCTATGCATGACATGCCAAGCCTAAACAGTAGCCTACAGTTACTGCTATGGTTATCTGTTCTCAGGCTTCCAGCACATTTAGACATTTAGGCGTGTCTTATCTAGACCCAGGAATGTGTTTTATGCTAACCTTCTCCCCTCAGGTAGATTATGGTTGCTGTGGTTATAATGGTGAATGCCAACAGCTTTACATGGTGAAATCGAAACCCTCATAGTCATTTTGTCGTTTGGTGTTATGTTTTGACAAATGATGAACGTGCATGTCATGTTATTTTACGTTCTTATGTTATCTTGTGTTATTTGTCTGTGCTGTTGTGTCAGACACGTGGTTTGCATGAAGCGGCGTCTTTTTTTGTCGTCACAAACATCGCATACAAACATCCAGGACATGAATCATAACACCGGTGACTTTCTAGCACATTTTTAGGAGATTATGTCGTCTAACCACCATATTCCTTTGTTTACATTAGAATAAGCAAGCGAGCGCTCGTCCCATGGCTATTTAGTTATTACACAGCTAAATTAATAAGGTCAAGTACAGGGAGATAATCAACAAGATCTTTGAGACAAACAAGGAAAAAAGCATGCTGAGGAGCTGTGGGACTCCTGATTTTATTAGATTTGAGATCCAATCTGCGAAATATCCTGTTGATCATTATCTAGGGTCTGTAGGTTAGTGTCTAAGGATAACTTTGGGGAAGCGGGCAGAGATACCCACGCTGTGTTTCCACGGAAACCAGTCACTTGACTCTATTAATTAGGCAAAATGTGTTTCTGGAACAGCGGTGTGAATAGAAATGATATGATTGGAAAGGAACGAAGCAGAGATCCTAACCGTTCCATCTTTACCCTGGGCCCCAAGGGTCTATAAGGTTCACCGGCAGAATCCTTAAAGGGTTTTAAATAGCAAAGGAGTCACACTCCTGACGACTGAGAGGGTAAAACAGGTGCCTATTCTGAACACAAACTGACTCGGTCAGCAAAGCTATTCTTAGTCCATTCCAGTTCTCTGTGGAACTGTTGACCTTTGTTTGACCTAACGTTAACTTTGTTTTGTGTCCTGATGGAACGTTTGTCCCACAACGTCTCCTGAACCAAAGCATGAATGGGTAAGCAAAAGTCAAAGCTGACCGACAAAACAATAATCTACAATCAAGCATGCCAGAGACAGACACTAACCCTTGAAATTTGAATCCTAATTGGATAACTAGCACTGTCTGTCGTCTCCTCCGAGGCAAGGGGAGCGCCCTCGCCTCGCAAAGTTTTCACAGCAGCGAACGATTGGTCATTTGCATGAGACACACCATGGTACTCATGTCCTTAACTTGATTGCAGGGAGAAGCCAGCGTCTAATCGTCTGTGGGTGTCAGATATGCACTGCCTTGGGACACTAATTATTTGATCTTGTTTGCCTTTACAGCCTTAAATTACGAACGCACGGCTCTCATTTACCTATTTGCAAGTCAAATTGACCGCTGTCTTCGAAAGCAGCTTGATGTAATCATTTGAGTCCGATTGCTAAATAGAAAATTAATAAAATGTAACATTATGAATACGAATCCTTGACTTTCTCTGTGACCATCAGTCAGTTCCCTGACTCTCTCTTGATTTGACCATTTCCTTCCTCCAGATTTCTTTTGTGCTCTTAAATACCAGATAACAAAACATAGTTTACGTGGACATTGTCAGATGATCCAGAATGGGACTATGTACAACGTGTGTGTGTGTGTGCGTACGTGTGTGTGACTGTGTGTGTGTGTTGCACAGGCACGGCTTGCCTCGGTGGCAGCGGAGGGGGAGCTGAAGGTGCAGTACCCAGACGAGTTGCCCTCTCGGCAGGCTCAGCTGTCGGCCCTGCAGGACACGGACGAGTTTGACGTCCTCGTCGTCGGGGGAGGGGCCACAGGCTCAGGCTGCGCCTTAGATGCTGTCACACGCAGTAAGGAACCCCCCCAACAGGACAGACCGTCAAGTTTTCACTGTACTGGTGAATTATGGGAGTCAGTTGGCTCAGCAGGTTAAGGCGTTGGCCTCATGATCGAAAGGTTGTGAGTTCGATTCCCAGCTGTGATGTTGTGTCCTTGGTGCAAGGCACTTCACCTTACTTGCCTCAGGGGGGAATGTCCCTGTACATGCTGGAAGTCACTTTGGATAAAAGCGTCTGCTAAATGAATATTTATTTAATACAAATGCTACTTCAGTACAGTCAATATTGATACTCTTGCTCTTACTTACTGACTTTCGGTCTGTTTTTGTTCTCCTTCCGTCCCGCTCTCCATCCCTGCCTGCTCATGTGACCCTTCTCCAGACCTTAAGACTGCCATGGTGGAAAGGAGTGATTTCTCCTCAGGCACCAGCAGCAGAAGCACCAAGCTCATCCACGGCGGCGTGCGCTACCTCCAGAAGGCCATCATGAAGCTGGACTACGAGCAGGTACATGTGGGGCGTGGCGGGTACATGTGGGGCGTGGCGGGCGCCTCCGGTCTGGGTGGGTTTTCCATCCGTGGTGCTAAAAGCCGGTCTTTACCCTTTGATACAGTACATGATGGTGAAAGAAGCTCTTCACGAGAGATCCAACCTGCTGAACATTGCCCCTCATCTTTCAGCCCCTCTTCCCATCATGCTGCCTGTATACACGTAAGGCTATTTGCCCTGCTCTAGAGAACGAGATGAATAAAAGTCAAACAAATCATTTTTGGGGGGATAAACCATCAGATGAAAAGATTTCTTATCATAAGGGCCTTACAACGAAAGTCGCCCAGGATACACTCAGAGACCACAGATTATAAATAAAGCCAAACAACAGACAAGAAGCTTACTGAAGATTAACAGCGAGGAAACCAGAACGGACAAATTGCAAGCGTACATTTCCCTTGGTGTGTGTGTGTGTGTGTGGTGTGTGTGTATGGTGTGTGTGTGTGGTGTGTGTGTATGGTGTGTGTGTATATACTGTATATCTGTATCGTTGTACCAAGATGGTGGCAGCTGCCATACTACTGGGCAGGGATTAAGATGTACGACCTGGTGGCCGGTGCTCAGTGTCTGAAGAGCAGCTACGTCCTCAGCAAAACCAAGGCTCTGGAACTCTTCCCTATGCTCAAGAAGGACAAGCTGGTGGGAGCTATCGTTTACTACGACGGTAAGGCAACTTCTTTGTTGGTTTTTCTTGACGAATTGCGCATTTTTCCCTGGATATTATCTGGGTAGTTCATTACAAAAGTCAGAAAGCCTGAAAATGATTATTATTATTTCAACAAACATTTTGTAATCAGAGTATTTATTTTCCGTATGAAAATGCATTTCTCTGAGGAAATATTCTCAGGTTTTTGTTGGGCCTGGGGTTTAATACCAGTGACCTGTTGTGATCTCCACTGGTCCCTAACTAAATATACCTGCTGGCTGGCTGCTGTGTTTGAGCCCTGGGCTAAGACTGGGATTGCCCCACATCAGGGAAAGACAACCATATGCTTGGACTCTGTCTGGCTCTGCAGAATTGGCCTTGTTCCCCTCTGTCTGTTTTCAACACCATGTGAACACACAACTTTGTGTCCGAGGGCTCCTTCATCTGTCAGATCTCATTAAGCATGCAATGTTTATCCCTGAGAAGGAAAATCCCCCACATGTGTTCCAGCTAACTGTACAGCTAGCTTTTTTACTGCTGGCTGGGAATGGGGAATGGGTTCTACCCCCCCCCCCCCCCCCCGCCCCCCCCCCCGCCCACCCGCGCGCATGTGCGTGCACGTGAAGTATAAGGAGAAGGAGGAACCTTTCTCCAATTATTCCTTCCGGAACAATCATGCGCGTGACATTTGGGAATCTGACCTTCTCCAAACCCAAGCAGAACAAAGCGGTAGCGGCCGTAGCGACTAGCTGCAGCTGTACGACTATCTCCTCCCCTTACCTCCTCTCCAACTGTCCATCTTAGACAACTGGTCTCTCAGCATGTCAGCGTCTCCACTGGGCTGTTTGTTCACATTTCCCTCGGGGCTAACAGCCTCTAGACGGTTTGCACACACAACACCAAACCGAAGCGTAATCAAACGATGCCAAAACAACAACCTTTCCTCAAAACCGGCATCTTTCACTTTGAAAAAATCTGATTGGCGCCACAGCGAGGTCAATTAGACCCTTCGTACTACTAATTTATGCATCCCTAGTATCACATGGAACGTAATAGGATCTCATGATCATTCCAAATACAGCATTTCTTCTTCTGTTTCTCATTCAGATGTATTTCCAGTCTGTCTGTCAGCACCTAGCCAATTTGCATCAGACAGTGAGCCAATCACCGCAGGGCATTGTGTAGAATAGCGGGCAGGAATCGGTGGTCGTGCTTGCCAGGCGTAGTCTTGTCCTAACAGGAGGTGTCAGCCCAGCCAAGCGTGCCCCGCCCCTCTAGACCAGGATGGGGGGGGGGGGGGGGTCTGACTGCAGGTCATGAACCTGTCACAGTTGTCCCATCATCCCTCTTATACTCTGGCTCTGCCTCCTCTCTAGTCTCTCTCTCACTCTACTGAGTTAAGTTGCACCCAAAGGGAAGGAGTGTTGGAACAATGTTGAAGGGTGCCACAAGGGACACAACTGAACTATCTCCTCCTCCTCCTCCTCCACCTCCTCCTCCTCCTCCTCCTCCTCCTCCACCTCCTCCTCCTCCTCCACCTCCTCCTCCTCCTCTCCACCCCTTTTCTTTACGAACCCCCAAGGGCAGCACAATGACGCCCGGATGAACCTGGCCATCGCCCTCACTGCCACCAGGCACGGCGCCACCGTCGCCAACTACACCGAGGTGGTCCACCTGCTGAAGAAGAACGATCCGGAGACGGGCAAGGAGAAGGTGTGCGGAGCTCGCTGCAGGGACGTCATCACAGGTACGCATGCAGCGCTGTACACGCACACACTTACTCACACACACTTACTCACACACACTTACTCACACACACACACACACAGTGTACTATGAATACGTTGTGTTTTGTTTGTTCCCTCTTTCTACACCTACTCTCCCACCTCATCAATGAGCACACCAACTGAATTAATTGGTGCGTCCTAAAAATTATCGAAGACACCTAAATAGACTGACTTTCTTGCAGGGCAAGAATTTGATGTCAGAGCCAAATGTGTCATTAATGCCACGGGTCCCTTCACCGACTCCCTGAGGAAGATGGACAACCAGAAAAATGAAAACATCTGTCAGCCGAGTGCCGGGGTCCACATAGTCATCCCTGGATACTACAGGTACCAGGATGAAGACCCGGGTCCCCATAGGGGGGAAACACTCTGGAGCTAAAAGTGATCTTAAAACTTCCTGTCTGACTCAAGGCTGGCCTTGTATCTGTTAACGATACTTGTCTGTGTCATTGATACTGCTTGGTGGTTTGGTTCCTGTTTCTCACCCTTCTTCTGCTCAGCTGCTCTCCCTCCTCTTCCTCCTCCAGTCCTGACAACATGGGCCTGTTGGACCCAGCCACCAGCGATGGGCGTGTCATCTTCTTCCTGCCCTGGGAGAAGATGACCATCGCGGGGACGACCGACTCGCCCACCAGCGTGACGGCTCATCCCATCCCCACGGAGGACGACATCAACTTCATCCTGACGGAGGTCCGCAACTACCTCAGCCCGGATGTGGAGGGTAGGGCACACACACACACGTGATCACACCTCTCCATGCAGTCCATCTCTCCGCGACTGCTTCCTCCACCTCTTCCTCACCGGTCCCCCTCTTTTCACCAGTGCGCAGAGGGGATGTTTTGGCAGCTTGGAGTGGAATACGACCCCTGGTCACGGACCCCAATTCAAAAGACACGCAATCCATCTGCAGGAACCACATCGTCAACGTCAGCGACAGCGGCTTGGTCACCATCGCCGGCGGGAAGTGGACCACGTACCGCTCCATGGCCGAGGAGACCCTGGACGCAGCCGTGGAAGCCCACGATCTCAAGGCCACACCCAGTAAGACTGTGGGACTGCTGCTGGAAGGGGGCAAGGACTGGACCCCCACCATGTACATCCGACTGGTACAGGACTACGGCCTGGAAAATGAGGTAGGACTCCAAGTCCCAGTTAGTTCACTCTTCTGGCATGTTCCATTTCTTAACCTTTCAATACACTAGGAAATATTTTCTACTTAAGTGTGCCAAGAAGGGAAAGCCAACCTGCTTGAAAGTATGAATTCCTCATTAAAGCCAGCATCCTCCTTAGAGGTGGTGCTTTCTGGAATATTCCAAAAGGTCACCTTTGATATTTTGACAGCATTTGACCTTTGGTAGGAAACGAGAGTAAACTACCTGCATTGCAATAAGCATTTGTTATGCTCAAAGCCTTGATACATCATTGTCCACACCGTAACCCTCAAACAGCTAAAGTGAGTGCAGCCCCTAGACAGAGAGAGATGCACTTTCACGAAGGACTTAATCAATATGAAGCATTGTTTCAAAAGGTGTTGCCTTTTATTAGCTGCAGAAGGTAGGTGGGTGGGGGGTGAGGGGGGGTCTCAGGACATCAAGCCTCCCACACAACCTCGCAACACAGTTGCAGCTAAATATCGAATCATTTCAGTTCAATTTTTTTATTTCAGTACTCTACCTGTAAATCTAAGATGTAGTTGAAGTTCAGTGTACTTGAGTTGAATGGAGTAACGGTCACAGCAATCTCAAAGCAGCGTGTTAGTTCAGTGGAATGATCTGCCGTTTCTGTGGACCTCAGGTGGCCCAACACCTTGCTGCCACCTATGGGGGCCGGGCGTTTGACGTGGCCAAGATGGCCCACGTCACGGGGAAGAGGTGGCCGATCGTAGGAAAGAGGCTGGTGTCGGAGTTCCCTTACATTGAGAGTGAGGTAAGGCATAATATCATCCAAGCCACTTCTTGAAGGCTACGTCTTCTTTATTTACTGTTGAATTATTACATTTAATATCCAGAGCGACTTACAGCACATTCAGGGACATTCCTCATGAGGCAAATAGGGTGAAGTGCCTTACCCAAGGACACAACATTAAGTCTTTCCCTCTCATTTGACATTTTTTCTTAATTTCATCTTTCCTATCCTCTATCCTCCATATTTTCCTCCATCCCCATCTCTCAGGTGTTGTATGCCATTAAAGAGTACGCCTGCACGGCCATCGATGTGATCGCTCGGCGCACGCGGCTGGGCTTCCTCAACGTCCAGGCGGCTGACGAGGCTCTTCCGCGCATCGTGGAGATCATGGCGAAGGAGCTGGACTGGAGCGAGCAGAGGAGGACGGTAAGGGAGAGGGACGAGGCCCAGCCTTCTAGCTTTTGGTAAGGGAGAGAGACGAGGCCCAGCCTTCTAGCTTTGGTAAGGGAGACGAGGCCCAGCCTTCTAGCTTTGGTAAGGGAGACGAGGCCCAGCCTTCTAGCTTGGGTAAGGGAGACGAGGCCCAGCCTTCTAGCTTTGGTAAGGGAGACGAGGCCCAGCCTTCTAGCTTGGGTAAGGGAGACGAGGCCCAGCCTTCTAGCTTTGGTAAGGGAGACGAGGCCCAGCCTTCTAGCTTGGGTAAGGGAGACGAGGCCCAGCCTTCTAGCTTTGGTAAGGGAGACGAGGCCCAGCCTTCTAGCTTGGGTAAGGGAGACGAGGCCCAGCCTTCTAGCTTGGGTAAGGGAGACGAGGCCCAGCCTTCTAGCTTGGGTAAGGGAGAGAGACGAGGCCCAGCCTTCTAGCTTGGGTAAGGGAGACGAGGCCCAGCCTTCTAGCTTGGGTAAGGGAGACGAGGCCCAGCCTTCTAGCTTTGGTAAGGGAGACGAGGCCCAGCCTTCTAGCTTGGGTAAGGGAGACGAGGCCCAGCCTTCTAGCTTGGGTAAGGGAGAGAGACGAGGCCCAGCCTTCTAGCTTGGGTAAGGGAGACGAGGCCCAGCCTTCTAGCTTGGGTAAGGGAGACGAGGCCCAGCCTTCTAGCTTTGGTAAGGGAGACGAGGCCCAGCCTTCTAGCTTGGGTAAGGGAGACGAGGCCCAGCCTTCTAGCTTTGGTAAGGGAGACGAGGCCCAGACTTCTAGCTTGGGTAAGGGAGACGAGGCCCAGCCTTCTAGCTTGGGTAAGGGAGACGAGGCCCAGCCTTCTAGCTTGGGTAAGGGAGAGAGACGAGGCCCAGCCTTCTAGCTTGGGTAAGGGAGACGAGGCCCAGCCTTCTAGCTTTGGTAAGGGAGACGAGGCCCAGCCTTCTAGCTTGGGTAAGGGAGACGAGGCCCAGCCTTCTAGCTTTGGTAAGGGAGACGAGGCCCAGCCTTCTAGCTTGGGTAAGGGTCGTCCCTTTCTTTAGAGGTAGTTCCATGTCAGTTTTCAGTCTCGGTGTCGGTTCATTATTATTCTTGTGACCCACGTTTGTCTGAAATCCACTCAACAGCCTTTTTTAATGCGTTAATTCAGACCACAGTCCACTTCAGTAGAAAAGTCCACACCTTTGAGTAGACAGGTGTTTCCACCTTGAGGGTTTTGTGTGAACATGAGTGTCATTGTGTATGAAACTCTACCCAGTTTCTGTGTGTCTCTCCTTTGTATTCGGCTCTAATGATACCAGGTCAAATATTGCTTCATCCACAATCGTTTCGCTTTAACCGTAAAACATAAACCATCCCGCCGTGTTCCGTGTGTGCAGGAGGAGTTAGAGACTGCTAAGAACTTCCTCTATCATGAGATGGGCTACAGGTCTCGATCCGAGCAGATCACCAAAACATCCGAGATCACCTTGGACTCCCAGGAAGTGGCCAGGTTGGTACCGATGGAAATTGCTAGCAGAAGCCATCCTTCCCCCCCCCTCCCTGCAGGGTCATCACCCACTATTCAAAGCACAGCCATCACTATTTAAAGCATCTCATGAGTATCTGAATGAGGCCAGGCGAGACTCAGCTGTTCTATTATTGACAGGTACAAGAAACGCTTCCACAAATTTGACAAAGAGTGCAAAGGTTTTATCACCACTGTGGATGTCCAGAGAGTCTTAAAGGTGAGCATTTCTTTGACGTATTACCCTCAGCGAAAAAAATAACCTAATCTCATAATACTTTAACATAATAATCTAAATTGGGTTTTATGAAATTCTTTGCCCACTATTAATACATTCAGGAGAATGTAAACCAATAGGCCAATAGTGGTTAGCTTACCAACTTCCTGCTCGTGACAAATCTATACATTTCTCTGTTTCTCTCTCTTCCTTTGTCCCTCACCCCTCAGAACATCAACGTTCAGATTGATGAGAACGCACTCCACGAGATACTCAACGAAGTGGACCTGAACAAGAATGGACAGGTGGAAATCGACGAGTTCTTACAGGTAGGTGTCTCGCTAACAGGGCAGAGATCGTGCCTCACACTTCGACCACGCATGTTACATTCGAGCTTCTAAGAGAGTGTATGACCCGATCGTGCCTGTGTGAGTCCCGGTGTGCATGCGTCTTTCGTGGTCCTTCCCGTATGGCGATACCTATAACTCCTCGTCTCAGCATTGACAGAGGGATTCATTAATTCTCCGGACCATGGTCAATATCTGCCCTCTCTTTGCCATGAGAACCTGAGCAAACAAGACCAGAGAGGAGAACTATGATAATAGAGTCCTCTGGGAGAAGGATCCATTACCTCAATACACGCTCTCGCACACACACACACACACACACACACACACAGGTGTGCGCACGCACACGGAAAACACAGATACGTTCGCATGCATACGGCGTGCACTCTCACATATGAGCGCTCCCTTATGCAGGGGCACACACGCACACACTTACACACACACACACACTTACACACACACACACACAGGACTCCCTTCTCCTTTATGGTCCCTGCTTTATTTTTTTGTTCTTATCACTAAGTCTCCAGGCTTGACACGACCTCCTACAAATGGAGGTAGAGGTGTGAAACCCCAGGTTTCCTGTGAGCCATTTCTCCAGGCCAGTAGACCTCGCTGGAGAACACTAATTAGATGTCTAGCCCCCTTGACAATGAGCCAGGGTAATGATGAGTCTACCTGCATAGAACACTGAAGAGGCTAAAATAGATTTATTAGAGAAGCTGGTGACAGCTGGTGATTTAGCCTTCATTAGTGGATGTGTCTGGGCTGGATACCTGCAGAGTCCTGCTGAAGGTTTACATGTGGACGTTGCCGTGGAGATGCATGCTGTTGGATGTGAGTCCGTGCATCCTGACGGTTAACGGATCTTACTTGACTTCAAGGGAATCGGTTTCGGGCTTTGTAATGAACCTGCCTCAAACTTTCGGACAGTTGACTGTTATTGTACGTGGGAAACTCCTGGATTCGTCTCTCTCTCTCTCGCTCTCTCTCTCTCTATTGCTCTCTCTCTCTCTCTCTCTCTCTCTCTCTCTCTTGCTCTCTCTGTCTTCCCCCATATTCTCAGCCTCCTCCTCTCACTCTCCCTACCCCCCCACCTCCCCCCTCTCTCTGTCTCACTCATTTACTCATTTGCTTACTTGTTCTCTTGCTGTGTCTCTATGCCCTCCCTCTCCCCCTCCCTCTCCCCCTCCCTCTCCCCCTCCCTCTCCCCCTCCCTCTCCCCCTCCCTCTCCCCCTCCCTCTCCCCCTCCCTCTCCCCCTCCCTCTCCCTCTCTCTCCTCATCCTCCCCCTCAGCTGATGAGTGCTGTAAAGAAGGGTCAGGTGTCTGACAGCCGGTTGGCCCTCCTTCTGAAGAGCGCTGAGGAGAGTCTGGACCTGAGGGCCCCTGTGTCTGTCGACCGCAGCGGGGGAGGGGTCTGAGGGGAATACAGCTACGCAACTGTCATTGTTACCTTCACTAAAATGTAATACACGTTTTTAATTTGATTATTATTTGTATTTATTTTTTGTCCAACAGACTGCTTAACACTCTGTGTTCAGGTTGTGTGTGATGTTGTTTAACCTTGCAGTTTATAATTGGCAGGGAGAAGGTATATGGTAATGGGATGATTTGAATGATGATTTTGTAATCAGGCATGGCCAAATCAGGTGTGAAGGCTAGTATCCACTCCTGTGTTTTGTGTGCTGGATTCTAGCAGGGTAATATTATGAGGCAGGGTCAGTAATGTTGTTGAGATGCACTTTTGGTCATAGTTGCTGAAATACACTTCACATCCTGATAGCAACCAATAAATATGAAAGATTTGACAGAACATTTTAAGTGATATAATATTAGTGGGTGTCGCAAGACGGTTATGAACGGCTATGAACAGTAGTCAAACCTTATGTTCGAGTGTTCAGTTTTATTAGTTTTAATTAGTTAGAGAAACATACCTACCCTTCTTTTAAGGAACTTTTAGTTTTTGACATTGCCTGGGCATACAGAATGTTTCTGACCAATTGAGTTTTTTGTGACACTTGATTGCTATCATAATACAATGAGTGCCTCTGACTTTGCACTTTGACACGCACACCTACGGTATATTCAATATTTTCCAACACTCCACCTGTAGGCTGTATTCTAAAATTTAGCAATTTTTATCTTCTATGTCGTTGCTTTGTCAAATGTCTAAAACTATAACTGAAAATTCCTAGAATGCTGATTGAATGTCCTTGTCTTGTATCTGAGGATCTAAGATTACTGATGGAGACAAAGAAAACCTGTGTTAAACCTACCTAAAAGAAAGTCAGAGATAACATTAATACCATGTCTTATAACAAACCTTTTACATTGTTTACACAAAGTATATCATGTCAAATTAAGAGGATTTTAAGGAACAGCTTTGGTCTGATTTAACTCTGTGTATCTCACTCCAGATCATGGTTGTGATTTAAACCGACGTTCCACTTGACTCTGAAGTGTCTTATTGCATCTTATTCTGGTTTTGATGTTTCTGATGCTTTGTAATATAGCACACTCCATACACAGGTCTTCTTTTTGCACTTTCCGCCATATTCCTATGGTTTACAAAGCAAGGTTTCAAGCTTTAGCACCTATCAAATCACATCCAACAAGACTGCTTTTTTTAATCACATAATTTTATATTTATATGAGATATTTATTCATTTTCATATGTATTCATGTGAATAATCTTTGGATAATGTAGACATTGATTCAATAATAGGAACGTGGCAATGGCGAGATTGTGATTCAGAAGTTGATTCCCTGAGGAAACCCATGTCTAGGTTGGTCCACGTGTTATTGTTGATGTTCATTTCCAACTCTGTTATAAGTTCACTTTTAAGTTCCTACTGTGCTTTTGATTATTTAGTTATTCATAGCGATTCTATTAAAGTAATGTACAAAACGTGCCTTATTGGTTGTGGAAAGCCTGGAACTATTTTCACTCTAAAAATATTGCTATGTGGAATTATAAGGATTATAACTGAGATATTATAAAGCATGTCAAGATAAAGAACATATATATATATATATATATATATATATATATATGGAGGGAAAGGGAAACATTTTTAATACTGGAATGTTTTGTATTGGGTATTCGTTTTGTGTATTAGTTAACGTATACGTCATACTGTAATTGTTATGATGCAATCTTTTTGTATGTTAAGTCATGAGATGGTGCTTCACCAGAACGGTAAAGTATGAAACAAACATGACACAGTGTTTAATGATGTTACATCACTGTAAAGGGTTTATTTTCAGCTGATACTTGGACAGGAATCTTTTACATGTCAACTGCAGCTTGTTAAGAATACCTGACAGACACCTCAACTTCAGTACCTATGTTTGATTGTGTGTTTGTGGATGAAATTTCAGCTTCATTCAAAATGAAAGAGATACACTGTAAATCGATCTTGATAGCTTTTCAGAAAAATGCAATTATCTAATTAAATGTATCTGGTTGCTTGCATGCATTGTTTTGGTGTGGGTGATTATTGTGACATACTTTTTTTCCCTGCTTGACTGACCACCATTCATATTTCCTGGCTAGACAACCTGGTTTTCTCATGGGAATATCCCTATGATGCACTATAATGAAACCTGAAACAAGAAATACTAGAATGTTTAAACCTTATAGCCTGAGGTTTTACTAACTGTAAGTCTGTGTGATAAACAAAGACCTTTGGTTTGACTTTACTTTTTTACAGAAAAGCTCCAGCTTTAGCCTCTAAGTTCCATGTCTGTCAGAGACAAGTATAACTAGGCCCTCTACCATCAAATCTTGATTGCTTCAAACCAAGTGGCTAGCTACAAATCCGCTTAAGCTTTTCTCGATACTTTTGCGATGGTCAAGTTAATTAATACTGATGAAACAATGGCCTTTCGCCGCCCCCTGTCCCTCACTCTTTTGTGAAATCCCTTTATTCATTGCAGAACCAAGAAGAATCGAGAGAGTGGCTCATAGGAATTCAAAGGTGATCATATAGCAAAATGCAATTAAAGAAACTGTGTTCTCCATTCCCACACTCATTTCAACACCGTATGGCGGCACTGTGATATTGGAATAATAAAAAGAATTATTGTGTTAAACAGCTTGACATGGTGACCAGTTAGTAAGGCAAGGTGACAAACAGGTAGACCAAGTCACCAGGTATAATTAGATATATGTAAATGGAAGCAGTATTGAGAGCACTGCTTAGTTTTATGGGTGTGAAAAGAAGCAAAGCCTTAGCTTTAACTAGGCTAGTTAATGTGTTTGTCACAGACCATCTATAGCCAAAAGTCAGACCCATTGGGATCTCAATGTCATGTGTCTAACCAGGAAAGAGGAAATTAGCTGCAATGAATAATCGTGCAAATCTGGTTGACATATGACCACTAATGCGCTCTATCCCCTGGGGTTTAGGCAGGCCTTAAAGAGACACCGCGCCCCCGATGTGTCCGCACACTAATTGAAAGGAGCAGGGAGTAAGAAGGTGACCAGATTTCAGGCACTCGCTGTGGCAGAAGGACAGGACCCTTTCTTTAGTTGTGTGAACGATCAAATGGGAACATATGATGCAAATCGTGAACTTGGCCAGTCTGGAGGAATGGCTGTCAAATTAGGCGCCGGAGTGTCCTGCGTTTTTCACTGTCAATCTGAACCACTCCTGTTTGGGTTTATCTTACTCTATGACTCAGTAACGTGCCCCACCCACCTTTGTTTGAGTGAAACAAGTGAATGTGTGTGTGGGGAGGAGGGGGGGGAGACAGAATTTTCACCCCCAAAACATCACGTGGTCATCCCTGTTACTCTCATAAACCAAGAGTGTACGGTTCAAAACATTGTAGGGATTGGAAATGAGATAATCATATAAGTCAAACTCAGAAAACCGAAATATATTCCATGTGTGTCTTTTGTCATTCTCCAAAGGGTTTTGCGCGTGATTGCATTTAGAACCTTATGGAAATTTGCAATCGGTAATTATCATGCAAAAGCATACACACTCAATGTTGACACAGCCATTCCAGTTGTTGTCATAAAACATGCTTTAATTAGCCTTAATTAAAACTTGGATAATTGTTCGGGGGATGCTGAGAGGCCCATGAATGTTGTCAATATCACTTCCTTATTTAGTCAGTAAATAATTATGATAATCATGATCATAATTAACCAGACTACTTAAGAAGCAAAGCTGACCTTCTCTAAAACCAATTAAGTTAAGAGTTCATCTTCCATTTGAAAGAAGATCACTGAAAAATATTTTGGACGCAGCCATCCAGTACTCCTGGTCTATTCTTGTTTTTACCTGAATATTTGATCTGTGTCTGTTTCCATCTCATCAGTGTTGAAACCTTTGGACTACTTTAACCTATTTTTACTTTGATTTGGGTATCTCAAGTGGCTTAAAGGAAGAATATAGATTTTTTTTTTTTTTTACTAAAAATAAACAGTCATTCATCTTAGGCCTGGAAGGGAGAGATAAGTGAAAATTCCTGTCCTTGCCTTGACCCTGTGTCACATGACACCTCCATGCGTAGGGGTCGCTCAGTTTTCTGACAAACGGGAAATGATGGCAAACCTTGGAATACTCAGAGCCCATCTAACGTGTGAGTAAAATGAGTAATTATGCTCTGCCACCCTTCCAGCCCAGCTCTGTCCAGTTCTGCAGCCCCCCCCCCCCTCCCCCATCCTCCAACCTGGAGCAATAATACAAAGGGCATGTGCAAAGCGTGGTGACATTTATCCAGGTCGCATAGCTTTGTGATAAAGAAGATCACATGTATGAATAATGATGCCTGGACAGGAAGCTCTTTCTTTTTGCATTTCAATGGACACCTGCCAGTCTTTGCCATCCTGCCCTCCCCCCCACACTCTTCAGCAGATGAATCAATCAGTTTTTTGGAATAGCAGTTATGCTAAGCGTATTTACAAGGTTTCAGTTTGGTGGAGACGTTCCTCAGAAAGAACGGTTCCCCCGCAGCATGACGCTCATTTTCCGTCACTTGCGGTTGCTTTGACATTCTTGGCTAATGGACTCAGGACCCAGTTTGACAGCGCGCTGCGAAACACTGGCTGCATTTGTCTTCTGAAGTCCTACCCTGTTCTTCTGGCGCCATACCACTGGAGACAACAGACAACAGAGTGAATGTCCTCCCGTTTCTTCAAATGCTGGGCTTCATAGTCCCCCCCCCCCCCCACGTTGAGAAATTAGAGAGTGTGTGAAGTAAACACATCTCTCTTTTTCCCCCTCTTTTCTCTCTCTCCTTCGCTCTGTCTTTCTCTCTCCCTCTCTCAAATATGTTCCACAGCCTGGCTCCTCAGCCCCAACAAAGTCCTCTTTGAGGCAAGGTTTCACAATACCCTTGAATGTTCTTCCTCGTGTCAGACGTCAAATGCGGCTGCCAGAATTATGTGTGCGTAGATATCAGATCTTATGGTGACTGGTCTGCTCACCCTCACTGAATTTGTGGCCATATTGTTTGACAGGCAACAGATCACCTACCCCTGCCGCCTTTAAAGCATTCATTAACAATTGGTGAAGATTTTAACAGTTGATTGATCATTTTCCTGATGCCACCGGAACTCAGTTTGGATCCTCTGTTCCAGACCACCAACGACCCCCCCGAAATGGAGCTTTAAGTTTCAAATTGTTTCGTCCCAGTGCCATTTTAATCAGAGCTGTTCTACAGAATGTAGATGTCAACCATTGTGCTGCAGGTTCACACTCTCTCTCTGCCTCTCTAAAACTCTCCCCCACAGTTCTCACCTATCACGTTTTAATTACCTCCTTAAATGTCACCAGGGAGCGTGCTGTTTTATACATTGGATTAAGATCTCATTAACTTGAAATGGATGAAATCTGATGTCAGCAGCAGAAACTGGAACATGCAGTTAGACTAATGGAGAAGGCCATGAGCTGGCCATTGGCTATATTCTTTACAGCTTCCTCCAAAGTATTCGAGTTCAGAAAGAACCACAAAAGAATGCTAAAAAGGGTTACCAGCTGTCAAGGGAGGAGGATTTAAGAATTGACATCTGAATTATTTTGTTACTGTAAACAATGTCAGAAGGGTGAAGTTAAACATAATTTAGCAAAACAATCTCGGGAATTCATTTGTGGAAAAACATGCACAATTTAAATAAATACATATTAGGGCTTCAGAGTGTGTCAAGTCAAGAAGGAGTAAGATCTCTTTTCATTAAGAAAATGTGGGTTTTCATTGCATTGGATAAATGCCTCTTATTCTTGACCGTAAGCCATGATGTTAGTACTACTCCATGGTCCCAAAGGTCAATCATTGCCTTGAGACTTCAAACTGGAAGTGCTTCCTGTGACTTCCACACCAGGTAGCTCAACAGAGCTCCTTGCAGAAGGAACAGGGAGCCTGCAGCCATGCATTGTTGACATTTGCTTCCATTCAAATGAGACAGAATACACATCTGAACGACCACGTCTTCTGCCTCGACCGCAACCACGAGGGGTTCAACATGAGCAGAGATGCTCTGCCACCGAAATCTGAGAAAAACCTACAAAAGTTAGGGTTGGCATTTGCTAAACAAATAAAAGTTGATGACACACTGGTCTTTTTTTATCGTGTATCTTATGTAAATATTGTCTTTATTTTACATAACAAAGAGTGAAAGTACTATTATCTAAAACTGCAGAATGAATGAGAAAATATGAGAATTAATCCAAGGAATTCATTCAGTTCGTGACGTTAAATGGTCGTGAGCCTTGATCCAATCACGATCAAATATCATATAGGCTGTCAGGCTGCGCTGAAGCGGACTGTCACACCAACACGCACCCTTGTCACAAACAACATTGCGCTTCCATTCACACACACACACACAACACACAATCTACACACATACCAGACACTGTCCATGAAACTGATTTTGAGCCCTATGGAATCTAAGAGAGCTCAAGCGCCATCTATTGCCCTTCAGGGGTATTAACCACAGATCACAGTCCTTGTTACAGGATTTTACAAAACAACAAAGAAAACTGAAGTCGTTTTTATTTTCTTAATTTCCAGTATAATAGACAGCTTTGTGAAATAACATTTCGCTGCAATATCCTATATTCTGTTTTATTCAAATTTTCCACTTATGTGGCAAGCAGTGCTGCATTAGAGATGAAAAGTTAACAGTAATTTATTGCTTTGTGATAGATTAGAAAATAGTATGTTAATTTAAAGTACACAACTTTACCACAGGTGTTATCATTGACTAAATAATCTAACATTACTTTTAGCATCTGATTTACTGAAGTGTATTTTTAGACAAAAACACATACTGTACACAAAACAACATTGTTTCTGACACCCAGTTCATATGTTGTCAATAAACCGTACCTCTTTCATCTTATGTACACGCATGCAAACACAACACGAAAATAATTTTCCTCTATACCCATATTCTACCTGTGAGCACAGTGAACACTGAATCATCTTTAAGTATTTATCATCGACTCAAACTCATCAATCCTTTGCTTGGTGTTCCCTTTACGGATCTTTCTATAGGACACTGTCTTGTATTTGGATAATTTTGGACGGTTCTTCTCATTACAAGGCTCTCCAGAAGACTCCGTGCTTGTGTTCGGGGCTCGGTTCTCCTGGATCTCTCCACATGCAGCCTCCTCCTCTGGATCCATCAGGTCCTCAGGCTGTTTGCTGCTGGTGCCCTGAACACAGATCCTTCCAGCTCCTTCCACACTCTTCAGCCCTGCTCCCATTCCAGATCGATCAGGGAGCTTTCCGGTCACTTGCTTGGTGTCCCCCATTGATGTCACTTCCTCCTTCGCTGATGTGGAAACTTCTGATGTTTGAGAGAGACAGGACATCGTTTTCCTACGATCATTTAGTAAATACTTATTCCTTCTGCTGTAACCAATGAGAGGCCTTCATTAATTACAGTATCTTCTTTTGTCTGAGCAAGCCTTTGATGGCTGGCGAATTAGGACAATAGTTGGCATGGCACATGGAGAACCAGCTTTATGGAATGTTAATTCGATTTTAATGATTCAACACCCTAGCCCAATTCCCATATTTGGGTTTAGAAATGATTCTAACAAACAATTCTTCCTAGTTATATAAGGACCTCCAGTGCAACATCATGACTAACTTTAACATCCCACAGTTGGCCTTTTTCAACTGTGAGTCTCACCATTAACAATCTGAAACAAAATAGTTTAGTTAAACATACATGATGAGCTGTAACACGGTAGCTTGCACACAGAGCTCTCTATATGGCTGGTTGTTTTTATGTTTCATTCATCAGCATCTGAATGGAAGTTCATGATCGTGCAAAAACCAACACGGTGCACGGGAGCCACCTACCTTGTTCTGGTCCACCGTCAGCCTAATTCTCCGTCTGGGTGTCCGCTTCACTCGCAGGTTCAGCTGCAGGGGGAGGCTGGGCGTCTTGCACAGGTGGAATCTCTATACCAGGAGGCGTCTTGAAGATCAGCTGGTCGTCCTAGCTGCAGGAGTGTCTCCACGGACACGGTCTCCAAGGGTGGTGTTAGGGGACAGTCAGACACACTCTCTAACCCAGGTGGTGCAGCTGGTGTTTCTAGCTCCGCTGGTATCTCTAGGGAGGGTGTCTCTGATCCGGCTGGTGATAGTAGCCCAGCTTCAGTCTCTGTTGTTGGAGAGGACTGTTCTCTCAGTGTCTCAGTCAGACGTCCTCGCGTGTGTCCAGGGAAGGGGCTCCTTCCAATGAGCTGCACTGTCCTCCCCGGACAAAATTGGCTCACTCTGGCCATTGTTGCTCTTGTCTTTGCCCAGTGATGTGACAAAAACCTCCCTTCGCTGATATTTGGCTGCTGTTCCTGCTTTCACTTATTTTGTGGAAGAACTGCTGGCAGAACTCTCTAGTTTATTGGTTGGTGCTTTCCTTCTGGGTCATCTTGTCAATGGCTAAAGGTGCTGATGATAATGATGAAAAAGAGGGTATTGGAAGAGGAAAGTTATAGCTCAGCTGTCTGCTTTAGAGAACTGTAGATTTGAGGTTTGTGGGATTCTTCTTTGCTGTCACCCCACCCCCCCCCCCCCCCCCACCCCCCACTTTTGGATAAAAGTGTCTGATAAATGTAAATGTAAATATATATAAACAAGTATAGTTTGTTGAATTTTTTTTAACTACAGAAAGAAAACTGGTTGTATTTTGTTGTTGGTTATGCCTGTTATTATAAAGAGCAACCATAAACTAACTGCCACAAAACCAGCAGCAGTAGTTAATACACAGTATTCACTCTGATTAGAGCTTTAATTATTCATAATTCATTATTCTTTCACAGCTTTCCGCTGAAGTTGGAAAAATATTATATAATTTTTTTCATTTGAAATAAAAATGAATATATACCTGTATTTGGAAAATTTCTTAAATTCGAAAAAATTATAATCTGCTACCAGAAGTATTACTCTTTATACCCGGAAATCCTTTCGTTGTGCGACCGGAAACAACCATTTGAACTGGAGTGCCGGAACCATAACACAGCAGCACCAGTTACACGTTCAATTCTAGTCTAGATTTCCAAACAAATACTCCGAAAGCGCAACTGAAAATCCAATATTTCTCTGTTGTAGCTCCTTCCCAGCGTTTTACTTGGCGGTCGAGTCTAGAGAACTTCTTGAAAGATTAAATCCCTGCTGAATTCAGCTAGCAGGGCTAGCTTGAAGGTACCTCTGGTTATTCAGCTGCTTGTAACCTGCAATGTGTTGGCTGGCACCATTGAATACAATTTACATAGGATAGCTTGTCCTATATTTCAACATAAATGTGATCTTAAATAGTTGTCAAGTGTCAAATCTTTGACTCGTCTTGCAAGCCAGCTAATTTATAATAAGTCATTCGTAAGCTTAAATCAGGGAACATTGTGATTGTGATTTGGAGTTTTATCAAGCCTTTTCTTTCCTTCTCTCATAATCTCAGGTTAACCTTGGTGCACCATGGCACACATAACCATCAATCAGTATCTTCAACAGGTATCCAGCCACACTTTAGTATCCCATGGGATGGTTCAAACGCCTTTAGCCATTACAATAAACGCCTAGTTCTTTTGACGTCGCATGCTTTTACCTTAATCCATGGTAATATACGCATAGGTTAATATAAACCCATACACCTTGTCTCCTGTTTTCCAGATTTACGAGGCCATTGATAATCGTGAGGGCTCCTTCTGCGCGGAGTTGCTGTCATTCAAACACCCTCATGTCGCTAACCCTCGTCTCCAGGTGAGTAAAGGGTAACAGCTGGAACCTCCCAGTTAGACCCGCCCCTTCTGTCCTTTAGCAAGGGAACCTCCCCTCTCATCCTTGAATCCGGTGCCTGTGTCTGTGCTGCAGCTGTCCAGTCCGGAGGAGAAGTGTCAGCAGGTCCTGGAGCCTCCGTATGATGAGATGGTGGCAGCTCACCTGAGGTAGGAGCAACAGGAGACCTATTCAGAGCGCTTTTGAAATTCATTGCTTTATAGCAGAGGTGTCCAATCCTGGTCCTTGAGGGACAGGGAAACATCTAAAACTGTCAGGACAGTGGCCCTCCAGGACCAGGATTGGACACCCCTGCTTTATAGGCAATGCGCTCTGTTGTAGGCTCTCATGAGGTTTTTTGTCTCTGCGTCGTTTGGTTTTCAGGTGCACGTTTGCCGTCGCTAACCATGACTTTGTCGAGGCCTACAAGCTACAGACTCTGGTGGTGCAATATCCTTTTTAAGCGAAGCCGAACGACGCAACACACTCGCTCACTACGTTCAGTCACACATTTCCCCTGCTCCGTCTAATCCTTAACTTCCTACGTCCTTCTTGAAAGCGTTCCAGTCTCACAAGGAAGAGAACTGGTGAGCCGGTTCCCAACAGAAAACTAGACTGGCATGCAAACCTGTTTCAATACGTATTTTCCACTAAAGAAACTTGAAGAGGCTAGCGTGGTCCAGTCTATGGAGTAACAGCGTTTGTGATGCTTTCAGGGCCCTTCCAGTAATGTTTGTGGTTGCGCTGGATCTGCGGATATTTGCCAACAATGTAAGTGACGCTAACGCATTACAAATATCTGTTTTAAGCTTCAGTCATACCTATCTGATGGCCTAGGCCTTTGTGATGTTGTTCACAGAGAGTTTGAAGCTGTGTGTGTGTGTGTGTGTGTTCAGGCAGAGCAGCAGCTGTTGAAGAAGGGAAAGGGCAAGGTGGGAGACATGCTGGAGAAAGCTGCAGAGCAGCTTATGAGCTGCTTCCGAGTGTGTGCCAGTGACAAGTAAGCACACACACACACACACACACAGCATTGCATTTCAGGAGAAACACACTCCAGAAAAGGCTGCATCTTTATAGCCATACACACACGAGCACGGGAGTGTTGAGTTGTGACGGTGTCTTGCGTGGTTTGCAGTCGGGCCAGCATAGACGACTCCAAGAAGTGGGGGATGTTGTTTCTCATCAATCAGCTGTTCAAGATCTACTTCAAGGTAAGATGTCGGTTCATGACAGGATTCAAATAAAAACAGACCTGAATCTCAGTCTCTACATGATTAGAAAATCGCTTGTTCGAAAAGAACTAGTCCATCGTTATTGGTAACCAAAGCTGTCTTCCTTTTCATGTGTTGTTGACGTGTTGTCTGTGTGGACGCCCAGATCAACAAGCTGCACCTGTGCAAGCCTCTCATCCGAGCCATAGACAGCTCCAACCTCAAGGATGAATACACCATGGCCCAGAGGGTCACCTACAAATACTACGTGGGCCGCAAGGCCATGTTCGACAGCGACTACAATCCAGGCAGGTCCCCCCCCCCCCCCCCCCCCCAGTTCCGCTTGTTGATCCTGATCACGTAATGGACTGCTCATCTGTGGACCTCCCTCATAGTGATCTCTCTCTCTCTTCCCCCCATCCAGCGGAGGAGTACCTGTCCTTCTCCTTCCAGCACTGCCACCGCTCCAGCCAAAAGAACAAGCGCATGATCCTCATCTACCTGCTGCCTGTTAAGATGCTGCTGGTGAGCCTCCTCCACGCAGACCTGCTGCTCCCTGGCACAAGCTGTGGGGAAACGTTAGGTGAATTCAGACCAGGCTAGACTGTAGAGCAGGGGTCTCCAATCCTGGTCCTCGAGGAGCCCCTATCCTGAGAGTTTTAGATATTTCCCTCCTCCAGCACACCTGATTCTTTGTTTTTGCAGGGTCACATGCCGACCCACCAGCTGCTCAGGAAGTACGACCTCATGCAGTTCTCTGACGTCACCAAGGCTGTGAGGTGAGGGTCTTCCTCCAGGCACGCTCTCCCCCTGCCTTCAGCTCCATACCACTCTTATCAGTCCCTCAATATCCTTCACCTGCCCCCTCCCTCTTTCTTTCACCACCTCCAATCCCCCCCCTCCCTGTCCCCTCCAATCCCCCCCACACATTTGTCCGCCAAATCATTAGGAACTTCTTATCGGTTTGAACCAACCACATTTACATTTATTCATTTAGCAGACGCTTTTATCCAAAGCGACTTACAGTAAGTACAGGGACATTCTCCCTGAGGCAAGTAGGGTGAAGTGCCTTGCCCAAGGACACAACATCATATAGCCACAGCGGGGGCTCGATCTCACAACCTTCTGATCATGAGGCCAACGCCTTAACCCATTGAGCCATCTGACCCCCCCCTTGTCTTTCCAGCTGTCGGCCATATTGCGGTAGCTCCTTGATGAAATGTCAAATCCGGTAAAGCTTCTCCTTCGTTTCAGTGAGGGGAATCTGCTGCTGTTGAACGAAGCCCTGGCCAAACACGAGACCTTCTTCATCCGCTGCGGCATCTTCCTCATCCTAGAGAAGCTGAAGGTCATCACTTACAGGAACCTCTTCAAGAAAGTGTGAGTCTAAGCAGACAGTACAGAGCAATCGGTGCAAGGACGAATAGGTTTTTATCCAAATGCAATAGTCACTGTAAATGCTGCCAAATAATTATGTGCACAATTTATTATGTGACGGATGCGGGTGTATGTTATTTTATATATCTTCTTTTAGCATATTTAGTATTTATTTGTGATATTTTTGCATATGTTTAATCTTATTTATTTTTGTACATCTTAATGTCTCAGGTATATTTATTCTAGTTAATTCAACACTTATTAGTCATTTTAGCAGTAGGATTTTCTTTTATGTTGCACTGACTGGAAGCACTTTCAATCTTGTTGTATCTGTGACAATGACAAAGATCTGTTCTATTCTATCATGTTGGTTCTCTTGCATTAAGGTACCACCTCCTGAAGACTCACCAGCTGCCTCTGGATGCATTCCTGGTGGCCCTGAAGATGATGCAGGTGGAAGATGTGGACATAGACGAGGTGCAGTGCATGTTGGCCAACCTCATCTGCTTGGTAAGACCCACACATTCTCACAGGTTTCTCATCACAGTCACTCAGACACACGGCAAGACGTTCACCCCATGCTTCTGTCTACCAGGGTCACATCAAAGGTTACATCTCCCATCAGCACCAGAAACTGGTGGTGAGCAAGCAGAACCCCTTCCCCCCGATATCCTCCTCCTCGTAACGCTCCGATGTTTCCTTCTTCAGTCATGTGTATTGGTGTTTTTTACTGTAAATGTTGAATAAAAAGTGATATTGTTTGTATTTGGCGTGTTGTGTGTTGTAAGAGGCTAAGTTGGATGAACAGGACAGGAACTATCACAGTACTATGTTTATTTTGATCATTTCACACTGCAAGAAGCTGAAGTGTAGCATATATTAAACATTATTGTTGTTTTAACATACCAATTTGCTGCAAAAAAGGTCAAACGTTCCTATTTGTGGTATAACAAGTCCGTGGTAAGAAGTCAGTAGCTTCGACGTCTCCTTCAAGGTTGAGGATAAACAGCGACTTGTGTCGTCACCGCTGCTTCAGAAAGCATTAGATGTTCTTCGATCCACGGCAGGTAACGAGACAACTTGGTGAACACGACGCCTTGTTGGCAGTCATGTGACATGGTCGAGAGCAGCATGCCAGTCAGAAACGCGGTGGCCCCTTCGACAGACGCCACCGGGGCTCCAGGCATTAGCTTACAGACTGGAGGTAAAGCGGCTTTCCCTTCCTGTTCTGTTCTGTTGAAGCCGTTTCGTCCATCTCGTCCCTTAAGGCTCTTGAACCTGCCGTGGCCATGTTGGTCTTCCAGATTCTTCATGCAGAACATCTTGTTGCTCAGCGAGTGGGAGAGGTTCAGCTTGGAGTTGCAGTCCTCAAGGTTGAGGTAGGCGAGGCGGGGAGGGGCCAGAGGGTCCTTGTCCTGCCCCCCAGTCACGCCCTCTTTCCCGTCACTCATCAGGATGGTTTCGCTGAAGTCCTTGGTGGGCAGGCATACTTTGAAATGGGTGGGGCCAAAGGGAATGGGCTGGCTGAGTCTCAGAAGGGCAAGGTCATCCCCAGGAAGCCCGTTCTTATAGCGGCTGTGAACGTAGATCTTGTGGATGGGGATCCTCATATCAGTGGCGTTGTTACCTAGGAGGTGAATCAAGAAGATCCGTCAGTATGATCCATCAGCGGGATCCACTTTAAGTGAGCTGTCATGTGTTCCAGTGAGGGCTGATGCTCACCTGCCGCGACGTAGAGTCTCTTGCCCTTTTTGAGGCACTGTGCTGAGGTGAGGACCGAGTGAGGTTCAAGAATCACCCCGCCACACTGCTCTTCACCTGCCATGGTCCGCAGGGACACCTGCCCATCAACAAATCACAAACTGGAATGTAAGGACGAGCATGTTGTGAACTGAGTCAACTTTTTAATCTCTATTTGTGTGCATTTCCATTTAGCAGACGTGCTTATCCAGAGTGATTTACAGGGACCTTCTGATTACTAGGCTGATTATGTAAGTCTGGGTGTGCTGACCACTTGGCTACCTCAGTGACATGGTAGAATATCAGCTTCATTACCATTCGACATAAAAGATGGCCAGAATGACTTACTTGCCATGGACAGTGGCCATCTGGACAGATGTGATTGGCTGCTTCAAGTTCCTTGTTCCTCTCGGCCTTTTTCAAGGAGACAATTCCACATGGGTGTGTGTCTGAGGGAACAGTTGTGAGTCTGGGAATGGGTGCAGTGTCTGAATTCGTTTCATTTCACACACAATGGGACAGAAAGGCAAAGGCTCGAGAGAAAGGCGAAATTCGATGTTTCACCTTCAGGTACGCAGCTTCTGCCATCACTTTGAAGCTTGTATCCCGCCACACAGGAGCAGTGGTACGTTCCCCATTTGACCGTGCAGAAGTGCTGGCAAGCCGAGGGCCCTCGGGTGGGACACTGAGACATATCTGCAGCGCGTGTCACACGCACACACAAAGAAATGGTTCCAGGAACAAACACTGTCTACACACACATAAACGTTAGCAGGGGGCGCCATGATAGTGAACCAAACCAGTACATGATATTGTGATACCATCACGTACCATGCCGGGATACACACTGTACTTGGACAATCATCGCCATCCTCCTTCGTACCATAACATTTTGTTCAGCATGAATAATAATATTACCTCATTTAGCAGATGCTTTTATCTGAAGCGACTTACAGTAAGTACACGGACAATCCCCCTGAGGCTAGTAGGGTGAAGTGCCTTGCCCAAGGACACAACATCACATAGCCACAGCCGGGGTTTAAACTCACAACCTTCCAATCATGAGGCCAACACCTTAACACGCTGAGCCATCTGACTCCACGAAGGCACTACGCATGTATTTACCATTCTCACAGTTTGGTCCCAGGAACAGTTCCGAACAGTTACAGGTGTACCCTCCGATTCGATCGGTGCAGCGGCCGTCGTTCAGGCAGGGGTTGGGTTTGCACTGGTCCCCGTCTGAAGAGGGGTGGATGATGGTGGGAAACAGGAAAAGAGAGGAAGGACAGTCTTGAAGAGGAGATGGATGGACCACAACCTGTGTGTGTCTGTTTTTGTTATAACTCACCGAAATATACATTCCAGAAAGCCTCCTGGTGCAGGGCAGAGAGGAACAAGACAAGGAGGTTAAAAACTACGAAACCACAGTATGACTTGAACTTGAACTGAAACAGCACTCATGAGAGTGGTTGCGTTCTATCCCAAGGGTAGGGAACCCTGGTCCTCCAGAGCCACAGTCCTGAAGGTATTCCCTTTTCTAGCACACCTGATTCTAATGAAGGGTCATTATCAAGCTCTGTGGAAGCCTCTTAATTAGAATCAGGTGTGCTGGAGCAGGGAATCATCTAAAACCTTCAGGACTGTGGCTCTGGAGGACCAGGGTTCCCTACTCCTGTGTCTATCACGTCACTGATCACAACGGTTTGATTTTGGGTTTTTACAGTTTTGTGAGTGTCCTCAAAGAATTCGCGGGCCTCTTCATAGTCGCAGCGTTCCTCGTAACACTCCCTCTCAAGGTTCCCCTGCAGGATCTCCTCGATGAGAAAGGCGTTAGCACGCTTGGGCCGTAGGAAGATTGAGTTGGCGTGAGATGGGGTGCTGAACACTGACAGACAGAAGCGCACAGGGAGAAAGCAGGAAGGGGAACGAGTTCACGAGATTCTAATCTCCCCAGTTTGAGACCTAATTTAAGTTTTGTGAATTAATGGTTCCAATGCTTAAGGACTCAAATGGTCCCTGAGAGATTCCAGTCGTTAATATCATGTCTATAACAAAAACAGAGTTACTAAACGGTTGCTGTTCATTGGGACTATGACTAGGTAGGCTACACTTCTGCACATTTCTTTCCACATGCTTACCTCCGATGTTGCTTCGGACCGGTAGGAAGCTGTTCAGAAGAGAGAAGCAGAGAAAGTAGCATTGCCACGACCCCATGACGCTCCACATGAATGTTCCAGCAACCCTCCAATATAGCTACGGTCCTCTTTGTAGCCTCCCCTCTTTCCTTCACCCTCTCCCTCTCTCTCACTCTCTCTCACACACACACACACACACACTCTCTCGTCTGTGGTAGACTGTTAAATATGTGTACTTATTGTCTTTGTTTTTCGTTCACGTTTGCATTGTGAAGTGTCCCTCACTTCCTTTCTGTGCATTGCTTGATTCTCTACACTTCACCATCATGCAGGAGGAACTCAATGATGAAGACTAAACTGGTTGTCAGTGTCTTTCAGTTAAATTTGGACATACTAGCGAGGAAGTCGTGTTTGGTAGAAGACCAGAAAACTTCCCAAGTTCAAAGGTTTGCTTGCACACGCATCAATTTCTGCTCCCAGCTGGGATGCTGGAGGTGTGTTTGTTCAAGTCTGTGTGTCTATGTTTGCCTGTTTACAGGGTAGAGTCCACTTTGAGACATTACACACACCCACACACACACCCACACTGTAACGTTGTGTTTGTGAAGCTTTAGCACTATTGTTAGGGGCATTCATTCAGTCCCTTTCAGCTTTAAGATGACTGAAGTGTTGGTAGCAATAACAAAGTTACATTTTGTAGTTGATGCATTTATTTTTGATACTGCAAGATAGAATAATTAGAATAATCCCTTATTCTGACTAAATGTGGCATCATTTGAATATCAAGCTGGTGTAAAGTATTGCACAGCTATTTCAGTACATTAGTAAATTGAACTGCAAAGAAAGTAAGCTGACACAGTATATATTATTAGGTTTTCCAACACACAAACTAGTCTCCGAAAGCAGAAACAGTGTATTTCATCTCTAAAAAGCCTGTTCATCAGCCATTCTCTTTTGCGCTCTTATACACAGGATGTCAAACTTATACCCAAAGAGTGACAGGCTTTGCGTTTCTCTTTATCCGCTTCTCTTCGTTCTTGTCTTTCGGGATGAACCTGGCCATGACGTCACGGATCCAGCCGATGTACTTGGACACCTGCGTGTAAACGCCGTACTTGCCCTCGCGGGCGCAGCCTTCTCCCCAGCTCACCACGCCCGTGACGAACCAAGTGTCCCTGTAGCGAGTGACGTGAGGTCCGCCGCTGTCCCCTTGGCACGCATCCTTGGCTAGCGTGTCGTAGCCGGCGCAGAACATGCGCTTGGAGATTTTCTGCGCGCTGGACTCCATGCAGACGGCTCGCGGAACGTACGGGACGTTGAGCCGGAGGAGGACGGTGGAGGGCTGCTTGTTCTCCCCGACGCGACCGAATCCGCTGACGAGGCCATCGGGTTGACGCATCAGGACGTTCTCTGCGAAGTCTAGCTCTGGAAGGCAGGCGGGCAGGATGTAGTTGCTGAACTTGATCGGCTTCTGTAGTTTGATGAGGGATATATCGTTGTGGAAGGTGTCCGATATGTAGTTCCTGTGGACGAGCACCTGATCCACTAAGTGTTTGGCTTCGTGACCCTCGTGCACCTTTGTGTCAAACTCGCCTGCGGGGGGGAAGTCAATTGGATTAGCTTTGATCTAAGATTCAATCAGCCTCAAGACCGTTCGGTTCAACACGACCAAGGAAAGGTTCTTCTAACCTACCCAGGACAACGTAAAAGCTACGCGTCTGGTTCATGCAGTGAGCTGCTGACAAGATGAAGTACTCGTTCAGGATGGTTCCTCCACAGAATCCAAAGTCGTCTTGGTTTATCAGCAAAGCCTGGATAGAGCAACACAGACGTGAAACATTTCTCAACTTCACAGCGAACGCCTACTTCTCACAAAGAATCTTAAAAAACGATAACACAGCATCCATTAGCAGAAAAATAACATAATGGTCTACAATTGTCAGTATGGCGATCTCACTGGAAACCATCGCCTTGTATTGTGGGCCATTGAATACACACACAAGACCGTTTACCTGCCAGGGACACTGTCCCGGCGGACATTCCTCTCCGTTAACGATCCGTGTTTCTACACCGACATCAGGAATGATGGTCTCCTCCTGCACCGGCTCCAAGAGGTCTGCGTAAAGATCTTCCAGTAATCTCTGGTGGACATTGATCTGATGATCTGTGTCTTGAACTTGGTTTGTGTGTGAGGTGGTGTTGGTGTTGGTATCGGTGGTGTTGGCTGTGGTGGCGTTGACATCGGTGGTGTTGGCTGTGGTGGCGTTGGTGACGGTCGAGGTGGCGTTGCCTTGCGGCTGGTAGATGAAGATGCTCCGGGTTTTGGAAGCTTTTATCACACCGCATTTGAACGGGTCTTAAGGACAAAAGGACGACAACGTTGTTGGGTTTCAGTGCAAATATGTCGGGCGGATAACCACAACTGGCAGTCGCTACTGTTCTTCATCGTCCACTCTCCCATTCCCCCTCTCTCTCTCTCTCTATCACTCTCTCTATCTCTTTCTCTCTTCCTTTCTCTCTCTCACTCTCTCTTTCTTTCTCTCTCTCCCTCTCTCTCTGTCTCTCCCTCTCTCTCTCTCTCTCCCTCTCCCTCTCTCTCTCTCTCTCTCTCTCTCCCTCCCTCCCTCGCTCTCTCCATTATTGTCTCTACTTTCTCACCGTTGGAGATACAGGACTTGTCGTCTGTGTCCAGGAAGTAACCGTCTGCGCAGCTGCAGTCCACGTTTCCTCTCTTCACCTGGCAGAAGTGTTCGCAGCCCCCATTCTGATTCTCACACAGCTCAGGGATCACTGCAGGAAAGAGAGAGGACGCCATCCCATAATGAACCACGCTCAAACATTTTCTTTGAGCTATAGCATCATGTCTGCTGTAGCTAGGTGAATGGACATCGAAAATCACATTAATACTCTGACAATGTGTGTTATAGTTCACTATAGGTCATAGAAGTTCAGGGAATTTTGTCCCAAAGCGTAAAGGACCCAAGCTGTAGTGTTTGAAAAGATCCCTGGGCAAAGATGTATGGATGATACGATACGTACCGATCTCACAGTTGTAGCCCCTAAATTCTGGCTTGCAGTAACATGTGTACTTCGCAATCCCGTCCATACACACGCCGCCATTAGCACATGGGATGGACTCACACGCGTCCCCATCTGTGAATGACCAAAGCCCCACTGACTACCAAGACATGTTTAGGGTGACATGGAGGGAGGTGTTTACCCCCAAGAGCTACATCTTCAGAACAGTGACAAGTGACTTTGTAACAAGTGACTTTGTAACTTACCAAAATATTTGTTCCAGAACTCTTTCTACGAGAAGACAAAGAACAACTGTGTTGACATCGTCAGTGATATTTTGTTACAGTAAAAATACATTGACAAAGAAAAATGTCAAGCTGTCAAACACAAAGTGCAAGAGAGAAATTGGAAAAAGGTTTATAGACCATGAGTGAGAAAGCGAGAGGGATAGAAGTGCTTATTAGACAGATACATAGATCGATATGTATCTGGGAGGATTGTTGGAGAAAAGGTGAATGACTGTCTTGTGTGTGTGTGTGTGTGTGTATGCGTGTGTGTGTGTGTGTAAATGGTTAGGTCTCGACATACCGTTTTCGCATCATCTTCAAATATTTCCCTGGCTTCCTCGTAGTCACAGCGTTCCTCCAGACATTCCCTCTCCATGTTCCCCTTCCGTACTTCCTCCCACATACTGTTGGCTCTTCTGTGACGCATCAGCACCTGGCTGGCAGCATCGATGGAGAGAAATACTGGGAGGAAGGGTGGGGGGGGGTCGGGGGGGCTCACTTTCATCATCATGATCCTAATCAGTCATCATCACCATCCTCAAAGTCATCCTCATTGTAAAGTTACTTGGCTACTGGTCTTACCCCAACAGCCACAAACAACAACAAAGACCTTCATCGTGAAGAACCATGAACTATTGTCCCACCAAGTCCCGGTCTATGTAACCCCCTCCATATAAGGTAACACCTTTCAGTAAACACATTAGCACCTTCCTCTCATCTTCATCAGTGACATCAACCACAACAACTGAGGCAGGAAGACAGATGTGACACCCAGTGTGTTACACCAGACGTATTGTACTTTTGACGTTACTTTAAACAAATGTTTCATCAACGGTTTGAGGCGGTTAGGGTGATTGAACGTACCCTCGGAGGTCACCCGGTGTAGAAGGAGCAGGAAGAAACAAGCCTGGGACAGCCGCAACATGGCCGATTATCTCGAAGAGGCGCCTCTCTGGACTTCCACAGTACAGTGCTGCAGAGAGAAACAGGGGCAATGGCACGAGAGGGAGGGAGGGTGGGTGGGAAAGGGGGAGGGAGGGAGGGAGAACAAGCCCAGGAGAGAAAGCTTCTGTCTATGGGAGGAGGATATGAGGGATAGGAAGGATCAAGAAGGATAAGAAAATGGAGAGTAGCAGTAGTCAGAGAGGGAGAGAGGCCTTGAATAGACGGCGGGTGGAAGGAGGGAGAGACGGGGAGGGGAAATGGTTTAGTGAAGGAAGGGACAGAGTTGCACCGGGAGAAGCACTTCAAGTGAAAGCAAGCAAGGTGGAGGAGGAGAGAAAGAGAGAGCAGCTTTGTAGTTCTGACTCATGGTATAACTCAAGATGTCTTCAAAACCTTTCCGCTTTTTAAACGGCCAAACAAACAGATATGAGCCTTGTCCTGTCCGCTAAACAGCCATGTTCCCGTCTAGCATGATGAGCCAATTGGAAACTTGTTTTTTTAGCCAATAGGAGATTTCGCAAGGTGCAGAAAGTCACAGGGGCCATGTAAGCGCTCAGAACACCGAATCATTGAGCCAATATTTGCCTGTTGGGAGCTGTGGCCTATCAGCATTGTTGTCAACAACACAGCTGATTTCTTGTTCAGCTTAAAAAACACAAGGAAACGTATGAAGATGTA
Source organism: Protosalanx chinensis (assembly GCA_030340685.1). Taxonomy (NCBI): domain Eukaryota; kingdom Metazoa; phylum Chordata; class Actinopteri; order Osmeriformes; family Salangidae; genus Protosalanx; species Protosalanx chinensis. The sequence goes on from CM059333.1 coordinate 11,368,452, forward strand.
GGTGTACATCGATACGAGTATTTACAGAAGGAAAGAAAAAAACGCATCTGATGTAATGACAACATCTGCACTGAGCATGACTGATTTATTTATGAAATTCTGTAAAAAGAACATTCATGTCGAACAGAGTTCTATCTAGAACAGAATAGAAACTTGACAGCGTATAATTAAAAAAAATGCGAGTTCAATGGATTTCTTTTTGTAAACCAATGGAATCGCAGTAGAGTTCCAGTAGTACTAATCAACATTCAACAGCACAGAACAGTGTGGAGGCACACAAGAAAAGTTAAACCAGTTTTTGTTCTGGAATATCAGGCGACATCATCGGTGCTTCTGTTGTTCTTTGACGTTCCTGGACTCCGATGACCATGAGCTCCTTCTGCTTTTCATTGGTCACACCCACAATAGGAGAGGATTTCATCGTTGCCTCGATCCATTCCAGGAAGTTGACTACGTTGGTGTAGACCCCATAGTACCCTGGCTGAGGGCAGCCCCTCCCCCATCCAGCCACGCCCATCAGGAAGTGGGTGTTCCCATACTGAGTGACCAGGGGACTCCCATCATCTCCCCTGCAGGATTCTAGGTTCCCTTGCATGTAGCCAGCACACAACATGTTGCTCGTGAAGTTGAACCCGCTCTTGACGTTGCACTCGGCGTTGGGCAAAATAGGCACGGCTAGCGTACGAAGGAAGGATGAAGAAGGGGCCTGAGGGGGGTTGCCAGGTTGGGCGGTTGGTGCGTTACCCCCAACCGTGCGCTTACCCCAACCACTGACGGTGTGGAAGCGAACAGCAGCCAGTTCACTCTTGGCAAAGGACCGCTGCGGCAGACAGACAGGTACAGAGTGGGCGTCGAGGGACACGGACTGGTTCAGTCGCAGCAGGGCGATGTCGCTGTCACCTGTCGCCGGGTCGTAAAGCTGGTGGGGGATCACCGTGGCGACGGGCAGCCTCTGCTCAGTGTCCTCCTCCTCATCCAAGTTGTGTTCCCCTGGCAACAGAGACGGCATTTACATCGACTAACCCAGGGTTACTCTCAGAGCATGTTGTAGATGCCTGTTATCAATGGGATTCTTTGATGAGCATTGGATGATTGAAACCTTCCACAACGACACACACACAGATGGAGAGAGAGAACAGTACCAGCTACCACCATCATATCCTTGGGGTCCTTCATGTGGACACAGTGGGCAGCGGTGATGACCCACTCTGGGTGGACTAGGACCCCCCCACAATGACTGAGCCCTTCCAGTTCCAGAAGAATCTGTAGAAAATCATTCCAGTGAGAGACTTCTACAAACAACATCTACCTGACGTGAAAGCAAATAGGCAGAGTCTAAATATGATGGATATTATATTTACTGTATTGTTTACCTGCCAAGGGCATTGTCCTTTAGGACATTGGGATGATCCAACCAGTCTCACTTGCGGTTCTGTAGTTTGATTCCCAGGTTTAGGAATTCTTCCGCATGGGAACTGGACTGTGATTGGAAAGGAGAGAGACAGAGAGATCATTTAGAAAGATGGATACGACACTATGACCATGACTCGCCATTCATCAAGTCAGGACGTTTTTTTGTAAAGAACGTTGAGAAAAGGGCGGAAAGTTCCAGACCTCCGGAGGCATACCTTGAGCAACACATTCTCTTCCGTCTTCACCCAGGGCATAACCAGAGGCACAGGAACACACACGCTGTGGGCCTGAACCATCGCAGAAGTGTTCGCAACCTCCATTCTGATAAAGGCACTTCAGAGAGTCCTCAAACACTGCGGAGAAGAGGATGGGTTTGGAAAGTGTGAAGGCTTGCTGTAACTTGAAACTAAATTCTTCTGACATGACGTTTTTTTACCTGTTTGACAGTATTTCCCCTCAAATCCCTCTGGACATTGGCAGGTGTAGATGTCAGCCATGTAAATACACACTCCATTATTGAGGCATGGATTGGTCAGGCAAGGGTCACGTCCTAGAATGAATCAGTGAGAAGGTTAGCGTCACTTGGTCAGGGCATTGTGGCAAATGTTTCTTAAATAAATAAGCTTGTAAATCTCTTTGAGTCTTAAACTTAATGAATTTCAATATAAAACAATTAAAATAAATCTTTGCTTACGTTCATAGGTCAACCAAAATTGTTTCTGAAACAACAAAATGACACGTTAATATGCGTTCACCGGAGGTTGCGCTATAATAAATTGTATATAAGATTATTGTATATCATAAATTATATACAAGATAACCTACTGTTTTGGCATCGTCCTCAAAAACCTCACGGGCCTCTTCGTAATCACATAATTCTTCGATACATTCCCTCTCGAGGTTGCCTTTTTTTAATTCCTCAAGGAAGCCTGAATTGGCTCGTTTATGTCTTTGAAATAACAAATGCGCATCCTCCCGTTCGAGGAATACTTTAAAAGTCCAAAAAACATCGATAGTCAATTTAATTGTAGCTCTGATGTCATCCAAACTCTATTCAATTTTAACCATTGCTTCTTTATATACTTACCAGCAGCATAAACGACGCTTGAAAACAGCCAAAACGCACTTAAAGCTTTAATTAACATTGTTACAGCCCAATCGATGATCAAGAATGCTCCGTGTCTACTCAGGTTCGAACAGGTCAGTGTCAAATATTCACGCCCCCTCCCAGAGGGTCAATAGTCATGTGATAAGACATGCTTTGAGTGTTGAGAGTCGTTCTATTATAAAGTGGGGCTTATCACACTCAAGTACATGTCTTTAGGCTACCTATAGTCTACTGTTGTAAAACATTTACTCTGAATGGTGATTATACCCCAGCTGTTCAAAGGAAATCTTCATTCAGTTTATTGGATGTTTATTCAGGTAGAGTTGAAATGTGGGTCATTATAGTTTCACACAAGCCCAAGGGAAAGGTAAATGATTTATTATTATTTTTAGAATAAGATCACAACTTACGGTTGAAGCATCATTGTCAGTATAAATAATCACAACTTTTGTATCATTTTATGTTGCTTCTGGAGTTTTCTCCGGCTGCACTGTTGCTGTGACATTGTGGATCCATTCGAGGTAGTTGGACACCCTGGTGTAAATCCCATAATTCCCTGGCCGGGCGCACCCCTTGCCCCAGCTGACGATCCCTAACAGGAACATAGTTTTCCTGTAGCGCGTGACCAGCGGACCCCCACTGTCCCCCTTACAGGAGTCCCCTTTGCTGTTGACGTAGCCGGCGCAAAACATGTTCTTGGTCAGCGTCACTCCGCTGTTCTCCACGCACTCCTGGGTGCGCAGGCGGGGCACGTCGAGCCTGCGGAGGACGTTGGAGACGGGGCCGTTCTCTCCCACCCGACCCCAGCCGCTCACCGTGTGCATGCTGACAGCCCAGAGTTCGCGCTCCGCCAGGGAGCGAGTGGGCAGGCACACCGGCACGGCGTAGGGGGTGAAGACGATGGGCTCGGCGAGCCGCAGCAGGGCGATATCGCTGTCCGCCGTCAGGTGGACGTACTCAGCGTGCATGACGATCTCAGCCACCTGCACCGTCTGCTCCGTCCCTTTCACTACGTCGAGGTTGTGTTCACCTGAACGCACAACGTCACACAAGCAAGGAGACACACAGGAAGGGAGTCGGTATGAAAGCTGTTTTAAAGCAAATGACTAACCGGAGCGTTTTTTGGGTATACGCAGGCCAATTAGAGGCTAGCTACCTGCAACCACAGACAAGGCCTCGGCTTTCAAGTTCACCACGCAGTGGGAGGCGGTGAGGATCCAGGTGGGTTGGTAAAAGATTCCTCCACAGAAGCCTTTTCCTTTAGTCATCAGCAACACCTACAAGATCAATGGGAGACTACCTCTGGTAATGATCATCTGAATTAGCGACCAGTGCCACTAATACATGGAGTGTCAGCTTGACGACCCTAAGGTGGATAAACACTTTATAGCATATGAGACTACTAGCAATTTTAGTCCCACAATAGTGAAGGAACACATAGACTATAAGGATCTTTCATTGTTAACCTCCTGTGACAGTTTCTAACTCAGGGTTGTACCTGCCAGGGGCAGTGGCCCTCAGGACATTCTGTCCCTCCCACGATACGATACAGAGGGTTCAGTGGCGTGTCACCCTTCTCTTTGCTTTGCAGGAGAGGAACCATGCCGCAAGCTATGGCCTCTGAGAAGGAGAGAGGTCAGGGGTCAAAATGATACCACAGCGGAATTCACAACACAGATGACAGAGACACTGGAACATGTATGTACATGCATGTACACAATGCATGAGACACTGGAACATTGAAATTCAGATTCTGACATGATCTCTTGTTTTAGCAAGGACTTTGGTCGTCGACACAGTTATTCTGGTGACTAGAGTTCAGACTGGTCGGATCTGACACCCATCAAAGATCTTTGTTTACCCACCATGGGACAAGCAGTGTTGCCCATCCGGCTTCAGGAAGTATCCCTCAGCACAGGAGCAGTTGCGCTGTCCTGCTTCCTCCTCGCAGAAGTGCTCGCACCCCCCGTTCTGATGCAAGCAGGAGTCAGGAACCGCCTTCAACTCTGAAAAATAACACAAGGAAACAATGGATACCCCTGCGCCGTTCCTGTGATACAAAGGTGCAAATCTGAGCTACGGTACGAGCGTCAGTCTCACCAAGTTCACAGTTGCGTCCCACGAAGCTCGGCAGACAGAGGCAGGTGTATGAGGAGGACGAGCTGGAACAGGTTCCGTTGTTTTGACAGGGGTTCGACTGGCAGCCATCTTGAACTGCGAGGATGAGTACGCGCAGATGTGAAGATCGAAGGGCAACGCAACGAGTGAACGTTAGTTAGCTCAAGATTTTTGGCGGTTGAAGCAGAACCTGTTTCTTGCGCTCTTAAGCTTACCATTGTAGTTTTTCCAGAACTCATCCTTATGAGAGGAAAAACACAAATAGAAAAAACAATTCAGACACTTTGTGTTTCGCGTGCCAACTTGATTTAAAGAAAGCGTTCAGCGCAACATTCCTCTCTGGACTTCCTGCTCAGGTAAGACCTTTTCTCCATGTTCTTGTTGGTTTCAGCTACTGACCGTGGCTTGTTTGTGTTCAAACACTTCTCGAGCCTCCTCGTAGGAACACTTCTCCTCCAGACATTCGCGCTCCAGGTTTCCACGTTTGAGCTCCTCCAGCCAGCCAGAGTTGGCCCGTTTGGACCTCGTCAGAAGGCCGTTGGCTTGTTCCCGTTCCAGGAAAACTGGGAACCCGTGAACACACAACACGCATACTTGAGTACACCAAAACACGATAAGGCAGATAGAATAACATGAAAAGAACTGGGGTAGAAAGATTAGACCACAGAATTCATACCCAGAGACAAGCCACAAAGTATGATGTATCAACAGTCTCAGATGACATGTTTTCATATTTGACTAATATTGTTCAAAGCACATTCTGGCCCTCTGTATGTGAATTTTACAAAATGATTAAATGTACTTGATCACTATTACCACCATGAACATCACAAGCACAGCTAACCACACCACTGGCACAATTCACCTGTGTACAATACCTAACATACCCAGATGTTGGGTCAACTAGATGTTCCGACTCCCACACACAGTACACACACACACACACACACACACTGCAGTACCTGTGGTAATAAACAGACTTACCCGATGCTGTGTGAGAGTAGCAGAGGCTGACAGTAAAGCAGAGCACAGTGAGGTACATTTTGGTGAGTTGAATTCAAGACTTCAATCCACACTGTCACGTTCTGCTGTTCCCCGCCCCCCCCCCCCTCCTTTCTCCCCCCTTTTTTAGTCCATAGGTCTAAAGTTAGCGAACGTTTGATCCACCCCCAAAAACTCCATCCAGGCTCCTCCCCTCTCTAACTTTCTACTCTCATGTGTTAACATGCAGTGCAGCGGAGTTTTTTTGTGTGTTATTGTCTTTGTTGCCTCTCATTAAACACCTTTAGAGAGAGTAAACTAGAGAAAGTACAGTATATTTTGTAGAACTTACTTGGACGAAAGCGTTAGAGGAGGATTTTTTTATTTCTTTTGGGCACAAACCGTTCATTCCTGTAATTATACATTTTGACCATTTTTACTGCTAACACGAGATTTCCCATAATATTACACAGCGTGAATGTACCTTCACCTTGTATCAAACCAAAAGTCTTTCCAAAGGTTTCAACCTATAACTACCTTCTCAGCCAGTTGACATGGTACTGTTGATCCATCCCAGAAAGTTTGCTACTCGGGTGTAGATCCCGTAGAAATCTTCACCAGCGCAGCCTTTCCCCCAACTCACCACCCCGGTGAGAAACCAGGTATGTTTGTAATTTGTAACCAGCGGCCCACCGCTGTCCCCCTGACACGCGTCCCTTCCCCCCTTCCTGAACCCCGCACAGAGCATGTTCCGGGTCACGTTGAGGCCCGAGTGGGCGCGGCACTCCTGCAGGGGCACCCGGGGAACCTCCAGCCTCTGGAGCAGGGTGGAGAAGGGTCCGGACTCAGCCAGGCGGCCCCAGCCGCTCACAACGGAGGTACGCACGGTGGCCAGGGTTCGCTCGAAGGAGCCGTCCAGCGCCGGCAGGCACACGGGCACCACGAAAGGTCCAGGCCGTAGCGGTTTCCGCAGCTTGAGGAGGGCCAGGTCCACGTCTGTGGTGGTGTGGTTGTACTGGGGGTGGATGATCAGCCTTGCTAACTCTCTCACCTGTTCTGTGTCCTCCTTCATGGAGCGGTCGTGTTTACCTTGAAACACGGACGAACGCACAGTGAGCGGAAAGTCTGGGCAGAAATAATGGAAGGTGATAAACGTACCACCTCTTCACACTGTCCATGTGCTGTACCTGCGGTAACCTGTATGTGAGTAGGATCCATCCTCCACACGCAGTGGGCAGCAGTTAGGATCCACTGCGGTGCCAGAACAATCGCTCCACATTTATACTCCTTCTTGTACTCCAGCAGAGCCTGAGGAGATGGGGGGGGGGGGGGGGGGGGGGCATTGGACGTGAGAAAGCCAGGTGAGAGTTACAAATAGACAACGACAAATAGACAAGTCTGTGCTCTAGTTTGCGTGAGAGAGAATGTTGACATCTCGCTGCAGTACCTGCCATGGACACTGTCCTTTCGGACACTCTTCCCCTCTCACTACCCTTGGGTGGAACTCACTCGCAGGTCTTCCACAAGGGAAGGAAACTGTGACAAGAAAAAACGAAGGTGGCTTTCAGAGGACAGCCTTGTACTGTGCGTAGCACATTCATCGTTTCTCTTTCACCTTGAAAGTAGACCATGTTCTTGTGCAAAAAACAGTGTCCAAACAACAGCAAAGGGATTTGTGGGATTGGTAGTGCGGTGAGTGATTTGACCAGACCCTGTGGTAGACAGCTAGTGTTGTCCTTGGCCAGCTTGTAACCAGGGGCACAGTAACAGGTGTGAGTCAGATCCAGAAACTCCCTACAGAAATGCTGACATCCTCCATTTTTATACAAGCAGCCATAAGAGGTGCGTTTAGCTGGAAGTATTAGGAAGAGATGCACACAAAACACACAGTCAGATAAATGAGAGTTGATTTGTCATAATCATCATTAGGGTGCTTCATCAGATCAGGGTGTTTTTTCCTACCCACCTTTATCACAGTTTCGTCCTTCAAATCCAAGGGGACATAGGCAGATGTATGCGTTCACCTGATCCACACACGTGGCTCCATTCAAACATGGTCCAGACTCACACTCGTCCACGTCTTAACACAGAAACAGACCCAATGAGACACCAGAAAGGGTTGAACGACATTGCATTAACCTTGGATGGTTAAGCCTTTGTAAAAGATTATTCATACCTGAGTATATTTTCCAAAACTTGTCCTGTACCCAAGCATATACAAAAGATCATAAGAGAAGGAGATAGAGATGTTAAAATGTATTTCTTGGTGATCCCGAGTCCTCTTATTTCATTTATACCAGACCTCCTGTTGAGACGAGGCGTGTCAATGTGGTATCACTCACTAATTGTTCAGGATTAGAGAAGATCTCTCTGGCCTCCTCATGTGAACAGATCTCCTCCAGACACTCTCTCTCCAGATCTCCCAGTTTCAGCTCCTCCAGTATGGAGTTAGCGCGCCGCAAGCGTGGGTGGGCCAGAACCCCGCTGGCCTCCTGCCTGTTCCGGAACACTGTGGCGGGTGGAACACAGCAACATACAGGAACCGCTGTGGATCTTAACAGCTCAGTACTTTCCTTGTCATCAAGTCAAACGTGTTTCAAGATCAGAAGGCCAACTCACCTCCTGGTAACCCAGAGTCAGCAACCGTACAGAGAGATAGAAGAAACATGCAGCTAAGCTTCACGGACAGGCTGTGTGTCAGAGACTCCATTCCTGTGTTTACAGGGCTTTGGTCGAAGTTCAGTTGTCTCGAAAACATGATCTCTTCTTGTCCAAACACACACTAAACAGAGGTAATTTCTCCTCTGTACATGAGCACATGAGTGGAAAGAGAAGTTTGTCAAGCTTGTTGATGCAAAATCTTTCAGCCAGTACAGGGACATTCCCCCCTGAGGCAAGCAGGGTGAAGTGCCCTGGTCAAGGACACTACTTCATGTTGCCACAGCCAGGAATCAAACTTGCAACCTTCCGATAATCGGCCCAACCACTCAGCCACATGAAAGTTTGATTCATGAGATCAATGTTACACAACCTTATGATTTGATCATTGCTAATATCATTATTCAGTATCAGTATTATCAAGTATATTTATTAAACACACAAATCATAACTCTAACCATTATACATGTTAGGTACCTTAGGTTCCCTAACAAAAACAAACAAAACAAAATCACTTTACTGTTTATTTTGCTGTTTTTCACTGCAAGAGGTCATTTCACAAACATGAGACACACATCACAACATGGGAAAATTGCCCAAAATAATCATGAAGATGTATTTATATTTTTATAGCAAGGTTAAGTGTAGCATAAATGTTGAATATTTGATAACATGACAAATTTACAATTTCTAATCATATTCACACAGAAAGGTTATTCTCAACGGAGAAAAGGCACACATATTTGTGTTACATTCAAATAGTTTGACACCCCTGATGGAAGCCACTTACAAGGAGCTAAGTCTGCTGTACTGTTCCTCTGTCAGAAAGGAAGACGTAAGGTTTAAATAAAATAAATATATTTCAACTAATTTGACGGTTGATCGCTCTCTCGTTCCCTTTGCTTTAAAGACCACTAGGTGTCCCTGTTTCAATTTGGATCCATCTCCGTAAGGATTTCCCGAATCTGCTCCTGGGCGTGACGCATTCCATCCTTCCACTCCTGGGGCACCGCGCCCCCGTTGTGACCTGCCTGTGCCCCCAGCAGAGCCCCCAAAGCTGCCCCTCTGTTACAGTTCTCACCTGGAAAACACCATCAAGATGAATCAACAGTGGCAATAGAGAACACAAAATGATAAACATCTTCTACCCTGAGTTTTCAAATGTACGACTGCAAGACGCACACACACACTATTTAGAACTCACCACCACAGTTGGTGTTGGTCAAGATGCCACCACGAGGGTCATCGTGGAACTCATGTGCCAAGTAGAACATACTACTAAGAGCACCTGTAAGGGCATAGGAGCAAACATTAATCACAGCTCTTTATTTTAATCTGATATCAGTCTGACATGCACGGATGGTGTGCTACCTTTAGTATAGCAGGCCAAGCCCAGTGCTTCCACTGCACTCTGATGAACCTTCAGCCTCTCTTCGGAAGACACTGGGACCCTGGCCAGTGACAGAAAGAATATGGAATACAAACACTGTTAAGTTCTCTTGTCCAATAATCTTTAAGCGACGGGAACATCCATCGCTGTAAGGGTAGAGCTAGTACCTGGCTGCACGTTGCATGTAGTGCTGGGAGGTGTCCCATGCGTTCAGTAAGGGTGACCGCAGGGCTGCTTCGGCATGCTGCCTGAGGTTCCCGCCGTTCAGGGTGGCATGAAGGGCGCGGGCGTACAGGGCCACGTATTTTTCCACCTTAGGGTGGGGGTGTGTGAGTTTGACAAACTCGACCGCCGCTGACAGCTGTGAGAGACAGAGACGGCAACCGGAGGGAAAGAGTGAAGTGGTGGAGACAGCATTGAATGAATGGGAGAGAGAGGAATATGTGACTAGGTAGAGGATGACTTGGGAATTGTCCTTGATTGACATTCAAGAAATGGGGGCCAACACTCACAGCTTGCTCCTCATTGGCTGACGCTGAGAGAAGAACGAAGGGAATCGTCATGGGGATGCAGCCAATTGCGTCAAGCTGGCTGTCAGGAACGGACACGTTCATCTTCTGCTTAGAGCGCTTTTCTGCAAACTCCAGAATCTGAGACGAAGCGATAAACACAGGTGCACGTTTGTCTTTAATACATTTTAGTTGAGACAGTTTTTTATAGTCCAAACTGTAATATATGACAGTAGATGTGGTGTGCGTGTCTACCTTGCTGGAGGAGGTGGGTCTGGAGTCCTGCCAATCGGAAAAGAAGGATCTGTGGAAGGATTCGGCGTAGGTGTCTTCATGTGTACCTGGCGTGGTCATAAACTCAACGTAATCTTTCAAAACGGCAGCCCGCGCTCCTGGGTCGGCCATGTTGGAAAAGTTGCCCTGCGCCAGTGTCTGAGCCGCCCTCAGAGAGCAGAGGGCATTCAGGGTGCTGTCACCTGCCTGCATTCCTGCAACACAGACAGCTTCGGTTTGTTCACTAGTCACTGATGATCCATTTCCTCTGTATCTGAAGCAGCCAATTGACTGGACACATATTAAAAGTATGACATCGCTTAAGTGTATGTAAGTGGGCTGTGTGTGTGTGTGTGTGTGTGTGTGTGTGTGTGAGTGAGCTTCCACCTTGGTGGTAATGGACCGATCCTGCTGCTTCCTTCCAGAACTTGAGTTTGTCATGGAGGATCACGTTCCCCACCACGTTAGGTCGGTTGGCTGATGATGACCATGCTGAACGCCCGCTGCCAGCTGTAGTCAAGATGGGGAGAAACAAATGATTGAGAAGGGGCAAATCTTTAGGTAACGGCATTCTGGACTATAATAAAGAAAACCAGGCCATTCAAAGTAGGCTTGTACTTGACTTTTTTATTGTATTATTTTAATAGTGTATCATTGTATTGTTATTGTATATGATACACCACTCTGTGCTGTTACCCCCCCCCCCCCCCCTCCACACACACACACACACACACTAATAAAGGCATTTCTTATCTTCTTATAAGAAACGTATTACATGATTGTGTAATAAATTCTTGTATGAAACGGATCGTGCTGCACCTGAGTTGGAGAGAGTGAGAATGCTGGATGGATGCCTGTTCTTGGGCGCATTGAAGCCGGTTATCCAACCTCCAAAGTCTCTTCTTATGTCATGGACAGAGTAGTACCAGTGCACCGGCATGGACATAGAGTCTGCGGCGCACATTCCCCAAAGCGCTTCACCCACGGACCGTCTTACCTGACTCATCTCTGCTACACTGCTGTTTCTATGGGTGAAAAAAAAGTTACATGGGATACAAGGATGTCTCACATTAAATAGGAAATACTCATGACGACTAATGAAAGCAATGCAATTGGTAAGATCACTACATTTTTCGTTTCGTTATAGGCAATGTCAATGACAGCAAACCGCACAGTAAAAAAAAAAAGGTCAAGATGCTCCTTACCCAAGAGAAGTGATTCCTCTCGCTTGCAGTAACACCAGACTACTGATCATAATTTCCTGAAAATACTTGCATAAGGTCATTTTTTTTCGATGTTACAAAACAATACAGGAAGTAGCCAGCTAACTGAGTACCGGTGAGTTAACTACATAACAGCCAGACACGTGCTCCTCTACCGTCCACATCAACATCAGCATGACTTAACACAGCTCAGTGTCCCGTTAGATTGAAGTACAAAGCATTGCTATAAATGTTTATATTATGTATATTATACATAATTTAAATTTGACTTAAATGCGGTGCGATGCTGTCCAATTAAGCTGTCTTGGTGAAAAGACAATTTTATAATAATATATGCTTTTAATTCATTTAAATTTACATTCAGTCCTGTATCACATACTATCACACTCTAATCCACAATATCCAGAGTCAAGCTGGGCGAAGCGCCTTAAATTACCCCAGGACACAACGTCATCTGGCACGGTCGGCAATCGCACCGACAACCTGCTGATTCCTATCTCGATTCCTTAACCTCTCAGCCACCTGACTCCCTGTCATCCCGCGGGTCCAACTTTAGAAGATCAATACAACTAAAGTGTCTTTTCATCAAGATAGCTGGACTACAGGATCGCAGACTGCAAAACTAGCCAGCCAGTAGCTAGCTAGTCATCATAGTAAGGCTAGCTAGCTTGGTACCTTTTATGTGGACCTGCAGCTAGCTAACCCGATAGATCAGATATATAACTACTAGTTAATTAGTAGCATCCAAAGACAATGCATTATAAGTTATTAACTTTTTTGTTCTCTTAGAATATACTGTATTAGTGCTGGTTAGCTAACACTAGCCGAGCTATCATCGTTGACATCAATGGAGATGGATGGAACAGAGTCAACCGACGTTGGTAAGAAATACAATAAAATACGAAATACAAAGGATTTAATTCGCTTATTCATTATTAGTCTAAGACAAGGTAACAATGTATCTTTCGCATGTGTTTTTTCTTAAAGTACCGAAGTGATTTGGAGTCGTTATCAACAGACATGTTCCTGCCCAGGTTAGCTGGCTGGTTTACAGTAGTGAAACTTTCATGTGATGTGTAATTTCAGCCAGAGCCAAAAGCTTCTGGATGGAGGTTGATGTGGACCACGTTTTTGATGAACTGTGTGATTATTTAATGCAACTGAGACGTGCAATCAAGACCGGTGCAGCAACAGACAGAGGTACAAACCATGCAACAGAACCCCCCCCCCCCCACACACACACACACACACACACACACACACACACACTCACTCAAAATGAACCACCTTTTAGGATAATGTACACCATGGCTTTGTGTTTAATAAAACAATGGATTCTGGTTTTCCAGAGTACGTCCAGGGAATGAATATGATCACGTTACTAGAATCTGGATTGAACTCAACTCCATCTGAAACCAATGATTCTTTTGTGGAAGTTGTTATTGGAGGTAAGCTCTACTGTATTTCCTTGTGCTTTAGATGGGTACGATTTCATTTCCATCCGCAACAAAAGTGTAGTTTATGCTTTGAATTTGGTGAACCAAAGATATTATCTTACAACTATATACCAGTCTAATATCAGTAGCTGTTGATGTTTGGAATCATTGCAAGTGAAATGTGGCATACAGGAACTAATAGGTTATGTTGAGCTGACAATATCTCCGTATCTTCTGTCTAATAATGGTGTGCCTCAGATGTTGAGGCTGTCAGCCCTCAGCCCCCACTACCTCCCCTGCAGACGCAGCCCACATCGCCCTCATCCGTCCACTTGGAGGGCTCCGTGGACCCCCTGTCTCCTGGCTCTGTCAGCAAAGAAGATGTAGTCTCCCCGATCCCTCCCTTCCAGCTCCGCTACCAGCCTCACGACTGCAGCCGAGCCTGTGTTCCCAACCTTCCAAAGTCTGCCCACTACTTCTGGTGGCACAACCCTCTGAACGTGCCCCTCCACCTGAGCTTCCAGCGTCAGTGTGCGGGGCCTCAGTCTCTGACGTCCAGACTAGAACCGGAGGGGGAGGGTTCGGTGGACTCGCAGTCCTGTGACCTTGCCGAGTCAGGCGTCACGTACCAGGCCCCCTGTGGGCGGAGTCTACGCACGCCGGACGAGGTGCTCAGCTTCCTGCTGTTGACGGGGTGCCACAGGGTTCTGAAGATGGACTGCTTCAGCTTCAACCCTCAAGTGCGACTGGACTGCCCGCGACCATCGTCATGGCGACCGGTGCCGGCGGTGCCAGCCGAGAGGGACCTGAGCCGGGGGGTGGAGCCTACACCGGTGGAGCTATGCATTGGGGAAGAAGGGGCGCGGCCAGAGGAATTCCGGTACAGGAAGGAGCGCTGGCCTCACGGCTGCTTCCTCAGCCGAGGGCCGTTGTTCCAAGCTTGCTGTGACTGCACAGACGGCTGTCTGGATGCTCAGAGCTGTGCCTGCATCCGGATGGCCTGCAGGGGGCAGCACTACCTCCACCAGCGGCTAGCTGAGCCTGTATCCACTGGGTGAGTTATTAGACAGGGTTCAAACACTATTCATAACACTATCCTACCCTCTGCTCTAATGACTGTTGTTTGTACTGTAACATAAGTGTTCATATTAGTCTCATTAGGACTGCACGTGTCACAGAGTCTGTGTTTTTTCCCTCCAGGATCTATGAGTGCGGTCCATGGTGCGGGTGTGAGCGGAGTGTGTGTCAGAACCGCGTGGTCCAGCACGGTCTCCGTGTGCGTCTCCAGGTCTTCCAGACCACAGACAGGGGTTGGGGGGTGCGCTGCCGTGACGACTTGGACAGGGGCACCTTTGTATGCACTTATGCAGGTGGGATCCAAAACTGGTTCAGTGTGGGTACCTGGGCTAAATGATTCAAAATACTTGCCCACCTTCCTCACATCTAAGTGTTTGACCCTCTTATCTCTCTTCCTCCGACAAATCTCCATCCCCTCTTTCCATCTAGGTGTGGTCCTCAAAGCCTCTCTAGACCCTGACCAGCCCCTCCCACCCAAGCGTCCGAGGGCGGAGCTTCCCTCGGATGACGAGGTGGAGGTCGTGACTGAGTGGCTGGCGCCGGCGGAAGGACGGCCGTGTCCGGAGCAGCTGGGGCCTTCCACCCCCACCTCAGCGCCCCTCCACGTCCCTGTGATCCAGAGGCCCGCTGACGCCCTCCAGCCTGACCCAGACCCCCTCTTGCTCAATGACACGGTCAGGCTGCACGCAGGGCAAACAGCACACAGAATCAAGGGCTCAGTAAAGGGGTGCTATAGTCTTAACGTCAACCTCACAAGACAGGAACACAGATTCCTAATTATGCAAATCTATAAACAGTTGTATTAAAGAATGCTTGTTGCAAATGATCATTCATGTTTTCCTAGGTCAAGGCAGTGGTTGTGGGAATGCATGAATTGGGACACTCTCCAACAGGTATTGCATTTTCAGGGAAATTTAGAAAAACAAAATACTTTGTGCTTTACATTTTTTGCAGAAGCTCCTATGTGAAGTCAAGTCATTTTTATCGATTAGTAATGGTGAAAGGGGTACACATGCTTTTATCGCAACCTGACTTGGCTGCTGTAATGCCAGCTAATGCTCGTGTCAGTTCTAACCTTTTCCTCCCCGAGCAACCTAGGCAGGACAGATACAGCACACTGAGAATCCAGGACAGCCTAGGGATAACCAGCCTAGGGATTACCATTCCAGGACAGCCTAGGGATAACCAGCCTAGGGATTACCATTCCAGGACAGCCTAGGGATAACCAGCCTAGGGATTACCATTCCAGGACAGCCTAGGGATAACCAGCCTAGGGATAACCATTCCATGTCGTTTCCAGGTTTGAAAGATGAGGACAAAGCGGTGCAGGAAATGACACTGAAACCCTCTGAGCCAATCAGCAAAGAACCGAACATGAAAGAATTTAAGAGAGGGGCGAGTCCAAAGGCTGCCAGGCCGGACCTGAAACAGAACCCTGTAGATCAGATGTATTATCTAGACGCCACAAAAGATGGAAACGTAGGACGCTTCATCAACGTAAGCGTCTGGAGGAGACACTGTTCTTTATCCCCTTCACTTTTTCCACCTCACTTTATGAACACGGATCGAACTATGACCTGTATAAGTGATCCAATCGGCATGTTCTTCATCAGTATTAATTCTGTTTGATGTGTTGTTCAACAGCATAGCTGCGTGCCAAACCTCTTTGTACAGAATGTCTTCACCGACTCGCATGACCCCAACTTCCCCATGATCGCCTTCTTCACTAACAAGTAAGCGTTAGACCAGGGGTGTCCAATCCTGGTCCTAGGGAGCTGCTGTCCTGAAGGTTTTAGATGTTTCCCTGCTCCTGCACACCTGATTCTAATGAAGGGTCGTTATCAAGCTCTGTGGAGGTGTGCTGGAGCAGGGAAACATCTAAAACCGTCAGGACAGTGGACCTCGAGGACCAGGGTTGGAGACCCCTGCATTAAACCCTGCTGATCTAATGCCTTCAGTTATTCTGAAGACATATTAAACGGTTTCATTCTCTCATTGGCAGAGTGGTGACGTCTGGAACGGAGTTGACCTGGAACTATTCTCTTGACCCAGGAAGTGACTCAGACAAAGTCCCATGTCTCTGTGGTACTGATTGTTGCCAGGGACTGATGCTGTGACTCCATGGAGACATCTGAGTGGAAAACTGTATCATCATGCTTATCAGTATTCACTTAGTGTTTATTTTTTTATACAATTTTACAATTTAGATCAAATTAAACTTTTTAAATGAGTTTTTGAGTAGTTTATATACAGGTTTGTGTCAATTTGAATGATGAGGGAATTTATTTTAAAAAGTTAAACTTGTACGTTCACTACAAGGTGAACCATTTCAAGCCTTGGTTTCCATTCTGATGATTGAATCATGGATTAGAGTTCCCTTGTAACGATCACTGACATTTACCTCAATTCGCACCAAGCTAAAATATGAACACCACCAAGTTAAAGTTAGCTTTTATTCAATTTATTTATTCAATTCATAAAAATCAGTGCAACAATATTAAAACTCTTGAGAATTAACGTCTTTAGTAACCCCGTCGTCGCGGGTCGCGCGGGTCTTTTTGGGTAAGAGCTGGGCTTGGATGTTGGGTAACACGCCCCCTTCTGAGATGATCACGCTGCCCAGTAGCACGTTGAGCTCCTCATCATTTCTCACCGCCAGCTGAATGTGACGAGGTAGGATCCGCACCTTTTTGTTATCACGGCAAGCATTCCCTGCCAGCTCCAAGACCTCGGCACACAGATACTCCATGACTGCCGCCAGGTACACAGAAGCACCACTCCCTATACGATCAGCAAACTTCCCCTTCTTTAACAGGCGAGCAACGCGGCCAACAGGGAAGGTGAGACCCGCCTTGCTCGATCTGCTGGAGGACTTGCTCTTGCCCTTTGCCACAACTGCCTTGCCACGACCAGACATCTTTATATTCTTAGATCTGGGGGGAGAGAGAGATTAACGTTTCATGCATTGCAAAAACATATAGTAATTGTAGTTATTATATAATAATAAATATATAGAGGATGGTGGATTTATAAAACAACCTTTCTCACATTACACCCAAAAAAAAATACCAGCAACGCCATAGTTCATACTTACCAGTGAGAGTGGTTCTGAATCGTAGCATGATAATCACATTCACCTGGTTTTATAAGATTAAACACACTAATTGATGGCACCTGTGCCACGCCCCCTCCCAAGTCTCCCCCAGAAGTCACATGACTCTTGATCACGTGATCAGCTCCGTACTCGGCACGTTGCTTGTTTGTGTTTTTAGAGGAGAATGACTTCGAATCGTCCGATGCTGCAGTTGGTGTTTCTGTTGTGTTTCGCCGTTCCCGGTAACTTTTATCGAATCCCTCCACACGAAGAAGTTGCCCGAGTGGCACGATTCGTTGCAAACCAATGCGACTGGGCTTCCATGGCTACGATATCGACCCACGAACCGGTAGAAGGGCAACCGTTCTCCAACGCGTTTTCGGTCAGCGACGGCCCGGTCGGGTTTGGGACAGGGGTGCCTTACATGTACCTCACCCATATGGAAATATCCGTACAGGATTTGGAGGTAGGTACGTTTCAGTCTAGCCATAAAATAGACTGCGATTGTAGTATATTTCTATGATCCAATGATGAAATGAAAATGACCACAATTCATTAAGTAGTATTCATGTTTCGTGTCATTGGCTGATCTTTACCTTAGAAAGTATAGCGCCATCATTATGGTTCACTGTCATGTTGTACGTTCTTGGAAGTCACCAGACTAGAGCAATCATGAGTCAGGCTGTTTTGGTGAGTGGAGAGTGACTCAGCAAATGTCAAATACTTCTTCACATCTCCCTGCGAGAGGAAATAGTTTTGGGGGGAACTGCCCCTTTCTGCTGTCACCCTAATGTCACTGATACATAACAGGCCTATCATTGACGTCTGTGAGTAGAATACCACAGCCATAGTCCTGCATTACTATTTTGTCTTTTTACTATTTTGAAGGTGAACCCCCAAGCTTCTCTCTCCATGTCCCTGGCTCAGACTGACTTCTGTAAGGACCAGGGCTATGATCCTCAGAGCCCTCTGTGCGCACACGTCATCCTGTCTGGCTCTGTGGTGGAGGTAACGACTGATGGTGACACCATCACCGAATCACCGGCGCCTCCTTCAAGCCCCTCACACACACCTTCATGGACAGCCATAATGACTTGAATCGTTATCTTGTCTGTATTTACAGGTCAACGGAACAGAGGGTGTGTTTGCCAAGAAAGCCCTCTTCAGCCGTCACCCAGAAATGGTTGAGTGGCCCACTGACCACAACTGGTTCTTTGCCAAGATGAACATCACCAAAGTGTGGGTGCTGGACTACTTCGGAGGGGTGAAGACGGTCACCCCCGAGGAATACTTTAAGGCCACCCCCTACCAGAAGCACCACTGAGTGAGTACCTGCAGGCCAAGTTAGTTGCTACTCGTTACTTTTCTGTTAAAGAGTAGCACATTAACGAGGCATTTAGGAGAACACCCCCAGTTTAATATGAAGCCATGATGAGAGTCATGTCATGTGAATGCTGTACAATGGGAAGACAGACTCTGAGTAAACCGCTGACGAAATGTTTCGTCTGGGAAACAATTCCGAGGGGACTCTGTGTGAAATGAGTGCGTTAAATCGTTCTGTTTCACAACCACCGGCAAAGGATATGCTGACAAGCATGTTTCTGCCTTGTGATTCTACAGGAGGACTTGATCTTTGACATTGCTGACTGAAAACAAGAAATCGCAAATTGTATTCCGATGAATTTGTTTAAAAGGGGGGCTACTTATTGGAGGGTGAACCTAAAGCTGAAAGCTCGTGAGGAAACCCTGTATGTGCCAATAGACAAATAATCGCTACGTTTGTAAATTGATAAAAACACCTTGGTGTGTGATCTCTCACATCATAGCTAATTGAATTGCAGAGCGATAATGATTTTAATTTTCACAGCTGTTTCTTTAAAAAGGGGTTTAAGGTAGCAGTTAGGTACGCTTGCTAAAAGGATTTCCACCATGCCCATTAAACACTTTTTATTGGGCAAAGTTTGATTTTAATTGCATATATTTGATTGGCTTGTATTTATAACTGTGCATTGCACTTTAACTAATGATCTGCGTTTTGCGTACCAATCAACAATCTGGTTGATTGATATAAAATGTACTGTTGTCGATCCTATCTTTTAATCAGGCAAACAACTTCCTGTCTCCAAAGCTCATGCATTAGTATGCAATTTCTACAGTTTTGTGATTGCACTATTGCAGGAGATACATAGCCTCAGCACTAATGTGAGTAAATATATATTTTTGTAAACTTACATTTGAATGAACTATATGAATAAAGTTTTATGTAACTTGCTTGTCAACTTTCTATTACAATGAAAAGAAACAGTGTAAAAAAAGAATTAAAAAATGACTGAAATAGTTTATTCTTATCTGAGCATAGGATTTAAGAACATGGAAATGTGTGCCTGTGTGAGGGTATATACTGTGTACTGCGTGTGGTGTGCGCATGTGCAAAGGTTTTGCGTGAGTGTGAAAATCACTTAGAACACGGCTAAACCACTTCCTCTCCCCCAGTCTTGAGTTAGGAGAGCGAGAAGCAACAGTGAATTAGATGAAACATCGTTCTGATCCAGGAAGCTCCCACTCAGGTCATCTCAATCTATCGCAGTTCCCGAGTGTGAGAATTAGAGACTTCTGAAAGTTCTTCTTCAGGAGACAAACGGTACCCAACACCCAGATAAGAAGACGACTTGGGAAGAACTTCTTTGTCTTTTGCGGAGAGGGGGACCGACTGCACCCATCCAGAGAAGAGATCGCCTGAGAAGGGGAGGCCTGCTGCATCTGACCTGCTGCCACTCTCCCTTACCCAGGTAAGACCCCGAATGTACACCACTTGATCTGGGTGTGGGTGAACACATACACAGCTGGAACCCAGGCCTAGGCTTCTCCCCGGCACTGTAGCTTGAAGATCTTTGTGGAGAGCCTGCATGGAACGAGCAGAACAGTTTTATTGCCGTGTGTTGTGCAGTTAAAATTAGGTACACCTTAATATATCCATAAGAAGGTGTAAATAAGAAAGGGTTTTTCACTTGTTTTAAAAGCCATGCTATAAGAAAATATGGTGGATCCCGTAAATACTATAATTGTAAAATTTGGACGACGAAAATGATTGCAATATGTTTGATGCAATGTTCGGATTTTGTTTGCAAATGCTTTAAACATATGGAAGCTCACTCAAGAGAAAACTACTGCACAGTAAGGGGTTTCACTACCAAACCACACTGTTCATGCCTGAGAGAAGTACCAATTCTGGTGGTGTCCTCCATTTCAAGAGTAAGCCATATTTGTTGAAGACGGAAGGAGAGACCAAAACACAGCGAAGTAGTGAAGCTGCACAGGTAGCAAAAGCAGTAAGGAAAACGGCTTGTGTCCCACATTTACACACAGGTGTCAAGTCAGCATCATGTATTTCATCATGTATGCATCATGTGTATTGTTTCATCATGTATTTTGAATTAACTTCTCAATGTTAAATGTGCACAAACACACTGATATGTATTGATTCATTCATATTGATCGATGATCTGCTATTGTGTTGTTATCAGTTACAGAATACTTTTCCAAATCATTTGTTTCTAGTTTTCCATTGTAATTTATGGCCGTAAGTCTTTTGGATGGAAATGATCATATTTATCCAAATGTATCTAGTGCATGAATCTGCCACTGAAGTGTGGAGTGTACGCATGCAATGACAATGTATATTGGCAACACAAAAGCATGTTTTAATGTTTTACTCGTCTGACATAAGTGTGACTGGATTTAACGACTTGTTGTACCCAATTCAAAAACGTAGATGAGCGAACCTCCATACAGTAACCGGCTTTTCAGCTTATTGTATTTAGTGCAGTGGTTCTTAACCAGGGTTCAATCGAACTCCAGGGGTTCAGTGAGTCAGTCTCAGGGGTTCAGCAGAGGTTAAGACACACATCCGACTCATGGTTCATGATGACACGACCAATTAAGAAGGGTTCAGGTGAATGCGCATATGAAACTGGTGCGGTTCAGTTAGTACCTCCAACAAGGTTAAGGACCACTGATTTAGTGCTTTCTATGGAACTCTGACAGCACTCTGACAGCACTCTGACAGCACTCTCACAGCACTCTCACGACAGGCTGACTGTGTCATGGGGAATCCTCGCTGCTGCTCTTATACAAACTGGAAGATGGAGGGCTTCACATGAATGCAGATGAGGGCCTCAATGTTCCCGCTTTCTCGCTCTGCTCTCTCAGAGGGAACCTCAGAATCAGAATTTGTTTTATTCGCCATGCAAGTTACAAGAAACACGCAATTTACTGAGGCAGGAGGGAGCAAACATACAACATATATGAACTTAAACAAGATGTGATCAAGATTTAAAAAAAGAATAGAAATAAGAGTAGAAGGTGGGCACTAGCTGTACAGGTGGGGTGCATATAACTAACTGTAGCAGGTATATAAAATAAGGATCTAGAATATGGAGGAGAATGGATATAGGATGTCTGTTTCCGCTCCGCTCTACATTGTAGAGACCATTGAAAAGGTGACTGTACTTGTTTACTGCCACCATATTGTTTGTCTGTTTTTGGAATGCCCTCTGTAGTTATATTTAAAAGTTAAAAAGGGCTCATTGGTTTCCGGGTTGTTTGATCTATTTAGTACCTACCTTCAAAATGTTTAAGTAACATCCAAACTTAAAATAACACTTATTTGTGAACAAAAAAACGTCTACAATGCTGGCCTGCAGAGCTTGTATATATGTGATTATGTCGTCAAAACAGCGTCATTCCGTTCCAGAATGGAAATGTTATTTCTCAGAACAGATTGTTGTCTTTGTTGAATTTCCAATCACCAGTAAGGAGCTGAGTATCACTGACAATCAAACACACACCCACTTTAGATTTTTTACGCTAAGGTCTTTTAAGAAATGACAGATGTTAACTTCACACAGAGGGAAAAAAAACGACAGAATAGGCATGTTCATATGTAATCAGTAGGAAATCTAGCACTTTCTGAAATGTTCCATCGTCAACATCGTGTTAAAAGTTCACTAAAGGTTTATTTTCACATTCAGTTGTAAATATCTCCTCTTGACTGAATGTGTCAAAGCTTAACTGACAGTTTACTTCAATTATTATTATTAATTTATGTAATTAATTTATGTATTTAAGTACTTTGTTCCCCAATGCTTTCAATGCTGTAATGAAGTCCATAAGGCATAAAGAAGTGGACGTATTTGCTGTGTATCAGTAGAAGATTAAATAATTTGGCACAACTGGACGAAAGACAGAAGATTCTGTGGCTTTTCTCTTGTGATACACATATTTATCAGACGGGATTTCCTGTGTAAAATAGTTGTAGGGACACAAGATAACCTGCCTTTCGTACTGACTGTTGGTGTTACACATCACACCAAATAAGTTGTTTGAATTCGGTCTTAATTATCCTGCCATATCAGATCCAATTGTGAGGTTTAAGGTTGACCTTCTAAACCGATGCCAAAACCACCATTGGGACATTTATACACATATCAAGGAAGTGCTCATCTAGTGTTTCTCAATCTAAATTTGATAAGACGTCAAGCCAAGGCAACCAGTCAAACCACACTACATTGTCAAAGTACCGTGGTGATTTCACATTGGCATTATTGAAGGGCTCATTGGCCACAGCTGGCCTGCAAGTCAAATGCTTGAAGACCCATTTTTGGCGTTGCTTTGCTGTAACCTTATCTAGCTGCTACTTATGCTGAGCCCAAATGTTTCCTGATGCTGCTGATGGGACTTGCAGAGAAGAGTAGATAAAGAAGACATGCAGAGTGAGTTGGGGGGGTGGAGGAAACCGCAAAGATCCACCTTCTCACTCCGGTCAAAGTCATCGCTTCCTTAAAAAAGTTGTGTGTGTGTGTGTGCGTGCGTGCGTGTGAGCATGTGTGCGTTAACAAACTTAGTGCAAGTGCGAGTGATTCTCCAAAGTCAAATGGGCTGTCGAAAAAGTATGCAGCCGTGGGTCAGATGAACCTCCAAAGACAGAGACAGACACAGAGAGAGACAGACAGACACACAGAGACAGACACAGAGAGAGACAGACAGACACACAGAGAGAGACAGAGAGACAGACACAGAGAGAGAAAGACAGACACAGAGAGAGACAGACAGACACAGAGAGAGAAAGACAGAGACAGACACAGAGAGATAGAGAAAGACAGACACAGAGAGAGACAGACACAGAGAGAGACAGACACAGAGAGACAGGCATACACACAGATAGAGAGAGACAAAGAGAAAGAGACAGACACACAGAGAAAGAGACAGACACACAGAGAGAGAGACAGACACAGAGACAGACAGGCAGACACAGAGAGACAGGCAGACACAGAGACAGTCAGACCGAGCTGTGAAAGCAGCAGTGTGGTTGGGTTGGCTCTACCTCTGCTGTGGTCTGATCTGTATGTAGCTCAGTGGTTTCCCCAGCTGTTGCTCACTCAGAGCCTAAGGTGGTGTAACTGCCTGCATGAGCCCCAGGTGTGTGTCTGTGTCTGAGTAGCTGCGTGTGAGAACGTGAGTAAGAGGAGTCCCGTTCATCACAATCTCGCTATTTATCCCTCTGTCTTCATCTCTCTCTGTCTCCCTCTGTTTCTCTCTGTCTCTCTGTCTCTCTGTCTCTCTCTCTCTCTCTCTCTCTCTCTGACACACACACACAGAGAGATTGAAAGACAAATTGTGTGTGTGCCACCCAGTCCTTAATCTGTATCATCTGCTTGACATCCCACTTTGAAGCGTTGAAGACTGCTAGGCACTGACTAGAAATGAGATCAGGAGGTCTCAAGTGACCCTCTCTTTTCACGAGGAAGCGGCTTTACATAGGAGAGTGTATCAAAACCTCGGAGCCAAGATGAAAGACGAGTGGCAGACATGATGATGGTTCTTCTCGTTCTTGTGCCCCTTCCTCCATGCAGAGGCAATGACTGAACTGTACGACCCCCAGCTCTGCTACATTCTGGATGGCTTCCTGCTCCTCTACGGACTCGTAATCACTGGGATGTACATCCGTGAGAAAGTGAGTTTGCTTACAGGGGGCTCGCAATACACATGGTGATTATACAAAGTGGTACATTCACGTTGTTGATATTTGATGTGTAGATTTTCTTTTTTTTCATGGATTTCCACAACTTCACCTCCTTGTCTTTCTGTTCAAATGTTTGGACCTCCTCTCCTTTTGTCTGGGACGCCTCCTTTGTTCTGTCCATTGTTCACATATCCTTCTCACCCTCTCTCTATCACTCTGTTTCTCTGTCTGTCTCCCTCTCTCTCTGTCTGTCTATCTCTTTCTGTCTCTCTCTCTGTCTCTGTCTGTTTCCCCCTCTCTCTGTCTCTCTCTCTGTCTCTCTCTCTGTCTCTCTATCTATCTATCCCTTCTCACCCTCTCTATTTCTCTGAAACACTAGTTCTTCAAATCGCACGCCAAGCCAGAGGACGAGGCCATCTACTCTGTGAGTAACTACAGCTGGCAAGTAGATAACATGTACAGCGGTGTGTATGTGACTGTGTTTCACTTTGAAAGCTTGGTGTGCTATTTCAGGATCTGAAGAAAGATGCTGAACGAGGAATGGCTCGCAGGGTAAGTAGCTACTGTGTGTGTGTGTTTGTGTGTGTATACAACTATACACCAGTTGGCAACCCATGCCAAGTTGAATCTCTGGTTAAATCAAACATTAACGTTGATAACTTTAATGCTAGCTGACATTGTTCATGTATTAATTCAATCCTTTGTATTTCTACGATTGTTGTTTCCTACGGGGCAAACAGGGGGACACTAATGATACCTATCAGGTAAGTAATGCAGACATAAGACAGAAGACGGTGGAAATAAAGATAATATACGAGATCTTAGCCGTTCCTCCTGGTCACTATAGTCACAGCAGATCTGTTTCCTAATACACACCATTTGACAGCATTCTTGTGAACATACTACCTGTGGATACATATTAGCATTAAAAGCTATTCATTTGTGTGCATGTTTTCAATTCAGCCTCTGAATCCTCGGCCAAGTGGGGACATGTACAAAGAGCTTCCTGTTAAGAAGGAGGTAAGACTTAGTCTTGTTTTAGTACACAGATGATCGCATTGTTGTTGTCGATGGGACGAACACCATTTAGGGTCCCAGCGTAGCTGTAATTCAGGGAGACGTGTCAAGTGGCTGAGTGGTTAGAGATAGTTATGAGAAAGTTGCGAGTTTGAATCCCGGCCGTGCCAACATGATGTTGGGTCCTTGGGCAAGGCACTACAACCTACTTGCCTCAGGGGGGAATGTCCCAGTACCTGCTGTAAATTGTTCTGGATAAGAGCGTCTGCTAAATGTAAATGTGAGATGTAATTCGACATTCTAAAGTGAGAAGTGCAACTCTCTTGTCCTGTTCTCTCTCTAATGCAGCGTCGCAGAAACAGGAACGAGCAGGTATACCAGGTAAGCCACACCTACACCAATCGCAAAGCTTGAAAAAAAAAAAGGACTGAGCCCCATATCATTCATGCAAAGGGCCTAGAGATAATCTATGGATTAGATGAACCTTTATTTTTTTTATTTTTTATTTTTTACTCCTTACCCACCTGTTACCTCAAACCGACTATTCATTGAAGCTAATTTGCAGATGACATTTAACTGCGAGTTGGTATAATCTCCCAAAGCAGACACACAAAGCAAGCATGCATGATGGCAGTTCAGGATGTGTTTGTCTGTCTGGTTCAGTTGGTAACTGAGGTCTTCTCTTCCAGGATTTGAACTCCGCCACCAAGGATACCTACGACTCTCTGCAGATGCAGCCCCTGCCCCCCCGCTAATCCCTCCCCTCGTAGCAGACCCCCCCCCCCCTCCCCCCCTCCTGCGCTCCCCTCTCCCACTAGAACCTCTGAAGCGTCCTGTCCTCATGATGGCCTGAACACGTCCCTTCTTAGCTTCTTTGATATCATACCATTAGGAGGGCTCGTGTTTCCAGTACAGGGCATTGAGAGAGGGTCTTATTACACATTCATGGTATTTGCGTCTGATTTGGGGTGGGAAAAGGTTTGATTACGCCTGCTAACTACTTATTTTTTTAAATATCTGAAACAGTCCTTGTACAGAGAAGATAGTTTTTTTCTTCACAAATATATGAGCTATTTCTACTTAGTTTTGTGTTTTTCATCTTCAAAGATATATTTGATGTTACATCTTCTTTGAATCATCTTTCCTTTCACTTGACGATTAGTGTTTATGATGCATACAATTCTGTAATATGTCCTATAGATTCAGCGATTTTTGTTAGGATTATTAGTTCAAGAATGGACATTGACTAATACATCTTTTAACGCATTGACGAGGAAAGAAATTATGGTTAGAATACAATGTACAGTAGAGTCATCCTTACCATCTATACAACGTATCTTGTGATTGAAACAGTATTAAAGCTGTAAAAAATATATATGATTTGACCTTTTGCTATTGATATGTATTTACCTGTATATGACAAACATAAAACATAGACTAAATTCCAGTTTAAATTTTCTTTATATCCACAAGAACAGGGGAGGAAAGTATAGTATTGTATTATCTTCGCTGTTGAACATTTCCTGCACGTGTCTGAATCCCCCCTGCTTGGTTTGGACCCCTACTGGGGTTTTGTTAACTAGATCATTTCGGTCATGTGATGTGTGTTTCTGGTTGATTGCATAATCAGACGGTATTTGAACATTTTGTGCGCAGATAAGAATTCATAAGGTTGGACCGGTTATGGCTAGTTTGTTATCAGAGAATTTAAGAAACATTTTCTGCAAAAAAATGATCCTTGTCAGTAGCTATTATGATTATATATAATGGATCCCATTTGACCTGTGAATTTGTATACTTATCACGTACCTTACCGTAATGAGACTTAAGATGTATTTTTATATCACATTTTGGTCTGTTTTACTGTAATATTAAAGGTCAACTTGGAACATCTTTGTGTAATAAGTGTGAATTTAATACATCTCCCCGTCAAGACAGACTAGTGTCATAGTAATGTGTTACTGAACATGGCAATCATAGGAACAAATGCTTTATTTTTGAAAGATGTTATTTTTTGGTTTGTATTAAATAATGAAACAGGACAGTGAATCCAAGTCACTGGACCCACAGTTTACAAAAATACCTTACATTTTACACTCTACTAAAGTAAGTTAGTTCTGCATTCACATACATACTGCACTAAGACAAAAGAAAAAGTATGACACACCATAACAAGCAGTTTTTTTGTTCTTTTTTTTTGTAACAACACAACATTTTTTTTGCTTGGCTTTTATCATCCCTGATATGTACCAAAATATACATCTATGCTTTGGATCCCAGTGTTTGGTTTTGCATGTAAGACAGGCATTCTGCAGGTAGGTAGGGAGAAGAACATGATACTAGAGTAGGAGTCATCTTTGGTTAAGTGAACATTACATTTTTCCTTTACATTACTTTGGAAAAGAGCTTCCAGGATTCCGTATGGTTTCTACTTCATGAATGACAAGACACAAATCCAAATAGTACATTTGACGACCGGTCGACAGTGAACAACTGTAAAAGGACAGGGTGTGTGTGTTTGAGTGTGTGTGTGTGTGTGTGTGCGTGTGACCAGGCTGTATGACCTCACAAGTCTTTGGTTTCTTTAGAAAGAGAGGTACTGTAGGGGGGGGGCAGCGTTTACAAACACAAATATTATTTACATTCAGATCACCTGCGACTCCGGTTGGAAAAGAAAACGAGCTCTACGCAGGGGCAATGGTCTCCAAATAAGTCGCATATTGACCTATCATACAAACATGCATTTGTGTATGCGAACAGACCAGCAAATGACTACTGCTGCCCCCTGGAGTTCAATAGGGTTCAACAGTTATAAAGTAGAGTACAAAAAATAGGCCCTCAGCATCTGTTGTGTCCATAGTACATTGTAGACTGCAAAAATACATCACTTGATACGGTTATACGTCACACACTTAGTTAATTTGTAGGAATACATGAGCCTAAGTGTTTACAAACAAGAATTAGACCCTGAAAATAACATTACAGTCTATCGCTACATCTATCTTCAACCATTAAGGCATTTAAAAGCTGGAAACAACTTAAACCAGTGATTTTCTCCCATGCTAAGAAATGTATAAATAAAATGGTGAAAATGATAGCAAAAATATAAGTTGGTTTAGAAAAAAGTCACTTAAAAAGTTTAACGGAAAATCGCACAAGGAAATCACAGCATTTCACTCGCGTTCAAATGATTAATTATTAATCCAAAATCGATCCAAACAAAACAAAAAAAATATCAGTCAACACTCTTGTGCTAACATATTTGGTCTAGAGATACACTGCCTGAAATATCTACTGAGTTGCTGCACTACATTCACTTGAACCCTTTAAAAAGATATAAAACAGAATTTACTGTATATATATATTACTTGTGTGTATACATTAGAAAAAAATGAACTAAGAATAAAAAGGTAAAAAACCCAAATAAGTCTCATACGACATTCCCAAATATTCAACATAGGAAGACCCCAAAAACTAGACTAAGCCAAGAAAAACCCCTTAGCAGGAACCCAGCTAGAATACAGCTACTATATGCTTTGGTAAAAAGGCAAGATATGAAAACAAAAATCGAAACATATTGAAATTAGTAGTAGTAGTTGTAGTAGTCGTACTTGCCATTGCAGTCATAAATGTCAAAATATTTGGCCTTTCAATGTTTCTCCTGTATGTTTTTTTGGTTTTTGAGGTACTTAATAGTATGATGATAGGTGTAACAAAGCAGACTGTCCTTTTTACCTTGACGTCACGAATGTCAGCCTACTGGAGGTAAAAGGTCAAATCCAGGTTCCTTATCTAGCAAAGATGCATTCAAGGAAACCTGTACAACCAGTGATGTGAAATCTTTAATCTTTAATCACACTTAAAGCTAAGGTGTAAGGGAAGGCCATAGCCCCAAAGCCAGGGCAAGAACCTTTAGCCCCAAAGCCAGGGCAAGAACCTTTAGCCCCAAAGCCAGGGCAAGAACCTTTAGCCCCAAAGCCAGGGCAAGAACCTTTAGCCCCAAAGCCAGGGCAAGAACCTTTAGCCCCAAAGCCAGGGCAAGAACCTTTAGATAAAACCACTCTGTCCGCTGTTTTTGGTAATCTGTTTAACTCTCTTTGGAGGTGTGACATTTATGTAAATGACAAACAAGTCTTTGGAAGGTTTTCTCAAAGTATTATTGCATTCTTACTCCCAGTGTGGAGAGAGAGGTCCATTAGATAAATGACCTGTACTTCTGCTCCTCTGAGCTGAAATACATGCCACTATAACCTATGCAAGTACTTTTTTTGGTTTATCTGGAGGTTTATTCAAGATTTTGGTGTTTATTCTTCTATCTGCCTCTTTAAAAAAAAGGCAGGCTGCGATCTTAGCCTCTGTACCATCAGCTGGCTTGGAGGACATCACTGTGACTTCCTAACTGGTTTTAAAGCATTATAACCGAGAACATGACAGAAACTTCCAGAGGACAGAGGACACCCACACAACAAGCAGTGAAGCTCCTGTCCTGTCTGCTGTTCTAACAAAGCAAGCTCGCGCCGCAGGAATACACGATCGCGTTTTTTTCTACGAAATTACTGCAGGAATATATCTTCAGACCAACTGCAGGACTATGTCATCCATCAAGAAACTATTTTCACAGCTAACACTTCTAATATCAGAAGGACATTTTTTTTTCTTTTTCTAGAAAGTTAGTGTGATGATGTCATTCAAGACTTAGTAAGGTGAATCTTAATTCGCACATTTTTGGTTTCATAAGCAGTCCTTGTGATAAATAAAAAAACTCCCTGTCAAAAACAAAGAAGACCCCAAAAAAAGAAATTCCAATAAACTTTCCACCCCCCACAACACGACTTTTTGGTAAGAGCAAAATAATAAAGAAAAGAAAAAAGAAAAATCAGTAAGTAGGTGGGAGGGGCCATGGCCTTGAGTTCATTGGGCCTTGGAGGCGGTGGTGATGGTGTTGGCAGGCGCTGTTACGGTGCTGATCGTCCCATTGGCTGAGACCTGCAGGTTCAGGGCTCCACCTCCTCCATTGGGCAGTAGACTGACAGGGCTGCCAGCGAAGAGGGAAAGGCTCTGGGGGTTGAGGAACAGGGGTGTGGTCATCAGGTTGGGGGTGGAGCCAGTACTGGTATTAGCAAATAGCAAGTTCCCGTTTCCGTCCATGGAGGTGATGGGGAGGGCTCCGTTAGATGCCAGAGCTGTGGAGGGAGACGGGATATTGGGAAGGAGGAGAGAGTTTAGCTTGGGATGTGTACCGTAGCCTAAAGTCCTGTCTTGTCATGGAGCTGAGGGCCATGAAGGCTTAATGGCATGGGAGTGATAGTTGTGATAGGTGTGACATAGGGTTGTACTTGCCACTCCACAAACCTTGGATGGTGGCCAGTGCTGAACCTAGTCCTCCATTGGACAGGTTCAGGAAGGCTCCCCTAAGAGAGGAGATAGAGCCTTCATTAGATTACATTTGGTCATTTAGCAGACGCTCTTATCCAGAGCGACTTACACCAAGTACAGAGACATTCCCCCCCTGAGGCAAGTAGGGTGAAGTGCCTTGCCCAAGGACAAAACGTCATGATGACACAGCTGGGAATCGAATTGGCAACCTTCTGATCACAAGTCCAACGCCCTAACCACTCAACCACCTCAGATTAACAACATAACTGACTACAATGACACAACCAACACCCTCATTCAGGTAACTGTGTGTAGCTAGGCATGTGAGGGTGTGTATCTGTAGCTAGGCATGTGAGGGTGTATCTGTAGCTAGGCATGTGAGGGTGTATCTGTAGCTAGGCATGTGAGGGTGTGTATCTGTAGCTAGGCATGTGAGGGTGTATCTGTAGCTAGGCATATGAGGGTGTATCTGTAGCTAGGCATGTGAGGGTGTGTATCTGTAGCTAGGCATGTGAGGGTGTGTATCTGTAGCTAGGCATGTGAGGGTGTGTATCTGTAGCTAGGCATGTGAGGGTGTGTATCTGTAGCTAGGCATGTGAGGGTGTATCTGTAGCTAGGCATGTGAGGGTGTATCTGTAGCTAGGCATGTGAGGGTGTGTATCTGTAGCTAGGCATGTGAGGGTGTGTATCTGTAGCTAGGCATGTGAGGGTGTGTATCTGTAGCTAGGCATGTGAGGGTGTGTATCTGTAGCTAGGCATGTGAGGGTGTATCTGTAGCTAGGCATGTGAGGGTGTGTATCTGTAGCTAGGCATGTGAGGGTGTGTATCTGTAGCTAGGCATGTGAGGGTGTGTATCTGTAGCTAGGCATGTGAGGGTGTGTATCTGTAGCTAGGCATGTGAGGGTGTGCATCTGTAGCTAGGCATGTGAGGGTGTGCATCTGTAGCTAGGCATGTGAGGGTGTGTATCTGTAGCTAGGCATGTGAGGGTGTGTATCTGTAGCTAGGCATGTGAGGGTGTGTATCTGTAGCTAGGCATGTGAGGGTGTATCTGTAGCTAGGCATGTGAGGGTGTGTATCTGTAGCTAGGCATGTGAGGGTGTGTATCTGTAGCTAGGCATGTGAGGGTGTGTATCTGTAGCTAGGCATGTGAGGGTGTGTATCTGTAGCTAGGCATGTGAGGGTGTGCATCTGTAGCTAGGCATGTGAGGGTGTGTATCTGTAGCTAGGCATGTGAGGGTGTATCTGTAGCTAGGCATGTGAGGGTGTGTATCTGTAGCTAGGCATGTGAGGGTGTGTATCTGTAGCTAGGCATGTGAGGGTGTGTATCTGTAGCTAGGCATGTGAGGGTGTGTATCTGTAGCTAGGCATGTGAGGGTGTGTATCTGTAGCTAGGCATGTGAGGGTGTGTATCTGTAGCTAGGCATGTGAGGGTGTGTATCTGTAGCTAGGCATGTGAGGGTGTGTATCTGTAGCTAGGCATGTGAGGGTGTGTATCTGTAGCTAGGCATGTGAGGGTGTGTATCTGTACATTTGGTTTTAAATGACATTTGTAACTTGTGTGTTTTCTGTCTCACCCTGTGCTAAACTGAGACGGAGGCATTATTCCAGCTGCTACCGCTGCCATTGCAGCCAGACCGCCGTTTCCTTGGAAACCTGTAGCTAAGGAGGGAGCCTGCGTGGTCATGACGACGGCAGGCTGTGACATGGTGGAGACGGCCCCGGTGGTCATGGTGGACGAGGCGCTGGAAATGACCGGTGTCAGAACAGAGGTGGGTCCGCAGACCTGCCCTGAGCCTGGAAACCAAGGGACGAGGCAGAGGTTAGGGTTCACGATGAAAGACAACGGCAATCCTGGTCCTCGAGGGCTGCTGTCCTGAAGGTTTTAGATGTTTCCCTGCTCCAGCACACCTCCACAGAGCTTGATAACGACCCTTCATTAGAATCAGGTGTGCTGGAGCAGGGAAACATCTACAACCTTCAGGACAGCGGCCCTCGAGGACCAGGATTGGACACTCCTGGTTTAGCACCATGACATGGTTTAGCAGACATCTTAAGCGCACACGCACGCACACACGCACACACACACACTACCTGTGAGTCTGGGGCTGGTGCAGTTAGCCACAGTGGTCGGGGCTACGTTGGTGACCATGCTGCCATTGCTGCTCACCTGAAGAGCGAGACAGAAGGTTATAGTGGCGGGAGGGTAGCGGATGAGGCTAAGAGGTTACAGCAGGGATCAGAGGTGGGTCTGGGTCAGAGGAAGGGAGGGGGTACCATGGTCTTGGTGGAGGAGTAGAGGGCCTTGTTGGCACTGCTGCTGGGGGGGTTTATCCTCTTCTCCTTCTGTCTGCGGTTGCAGAACCAGACACGGACCACTTCCTTCTCCATGTTGAGCTGGTCCGCGATCTGGGTGACCTCCTCGGAGCTGGGCTTCTGGTTCTGCTACATGGGGGGGGGGGAGAAGGCAACACGACACGGGTGAGCAACGCCTCGAGGAACCTCCTTGGAGAATTTATATTCAGTCATTCAGCAGATGCTCTTATTTGAGGCCAGTAGGGTGAAGTGCCTCGCCCAAGGACACACAACGTCAGGTTGGCACAGCCGGGGTTCGAAGCAGGCACCTTCTGATTACCAGCCCGACTCCCTCACCGCTCAGCCACCTGACTCCCTTCCCCCTGAGGCGAGAGGCCCTGCCTGGTGTGGCGCCTTACCTCCATGAAGCTCTTCTCCAGGGCGATGCGGATGTTGGTGTCGATGCTGGTTCTCTTCTTGCGCCGGCGGTTAAGCAGCTCCAGGGCCAGGCTGGGGGAGGACTGGGAGGTCAGGGGGCTGGAGCTGCTCTCGGAGTTCACGTGCTCTACATGGAGGGGGGGGGGGGGGGGGGGGGGCTCAGATTACTGGGGTAGAGGAAGACTCTACAAATAGGCTGATACTCCAGTAGATCAGTTGGACAGATCTTAATGGTGACATTTTTTTATGGCAACAGATCTATATGATGATATTTCTCCATGGTAACAGTTCTAAAGGGTGACATTTCTCCATGGTAACAGTTCTACATGGTAACAGTTCTACATGGTAACAGTTCTACATGGTAACAGTTCTACATGGTAACAGTTCTACATGGTAACAGTTCTAGATGGTAACAGTTCTAGATGGTAACAGTTCTACATGGTAACAGTTCTACATGGTAACAGTTCTACATGGTAACAGTTCTACATGGTAACAGTTCTAGATGGTAACAGTTCTACATGGTAACAGTTCTACATGGTAACAGTTCTACATGGTAACAGTTCTACATGGTAACAATTCTACATGGTAACAGTTCTAGATGGTAACAGTTCTACATGGTAACAGTTCTACATGGTAACAATTCTACATGGTAACAGTTCTACATGGTAACAGTTCTACATGGTAACAGTTCTACATGGTAACAGTTCTACATGGTAACAGTTCTACATGGTAACAGTTCTACATGGTAACACACAACATTCAGCAGGGAAGGACTAACCTGCATCGTTCAGCCACTTCTCCAGCAGTGGTTTGAGTTTGCACATGTTCTTGAAGCTCAGGTTGAGGGCCTCAAAGCGGGAGATGGTGGTCTGACTGAAGTCGTTCCCATACAGCTTCCCCATGGCCAGACCCACGTCACCCTGCCAGACAGGAAGGACACGGTTAGAACCACACATCATGAAATCTGTCCTGAGATTACAATCATCTCATTAAAATGTGTGTGGAGACAAGTAGAAAGCAGCCTGCAGTCAGTAAAGCAGGATTTCAGGATTTTCAAAATAAAAGATTAAAGACAAAAGATTTAACCTTGCAGACAATCAAACTGGTAAAAAGTACATGAATGAACTGAATTGAAAGCTACCTGAGTGAAGCCCAGTTTGATCCTCCTCTGTTTGAATGCCTTGGCGAACAGCTCCAGCTCTTCCAGCTCGTTGACATCATCCATGTAGGTCGTCTGCTCCTGCTTGACGGCCGGGGCATGGATCTGGGAGGGGGTGGCGGCTATAGTCCTGGTGGGCGTGGCAGCGATGGTCCGTGTGGGCGTGGAAGGCTGAGGTTGAAAGGCAGCATCGATCAGCACGCATTTTTGGTGAAAGCATACTGCATAATGCAATGCAACCTAAAGGGCAACAAGTGTGTGTGTGTGTGTGTGTTCTAGACCTGTGTGGTGAGGGTAATGTTTGAATTGTTGGACAGGAGGTTGGCTTGGCTCTGAGGTAGCTGAGTGACGAGGTTCTGGGCTTGGAGGAAACCTGGAGACAGAGACAGAAGGTGGACCGATGCTTTCCAGAAACTGCTGTAGAGCTTTCGTGTGTGTGTGTCTGTGTGTGTGGTGCCACCTACTGGCTTGGCCCTGTGGGCTCTGGGAGATGATGTACTGGGTGGGCTGCAGCTGGCCTGGCTGAACCAACACAAACTGCTGCAGGCCTTGCTGCTGGAACTGCTGAAGGAAAGAAACAAAAATGGATGGATAAATGACAGAAGTATAGAAGTGAAATACGACCAGAAGGTAGAAGACCAATCATAGAACACAGAAGATCAAATGGTGGATGAACCGTGGTCCTGTGATGCAGCAGGAATGACTTACTGGAGTGAAGTGCAGGGGCTGGGACAGCTGGGTGATGGGGGTGGCTGCAGAGGCTGAGATGGCCGCTCCTGTGGTGCTGTTCTGCTGGGAGGCCGAGTGCTGCTGCACGGCCGCTGCCAGTGCCTGTTGGAGGAACAGCTGCTGCTGCATCGGTGCCATGGTCAACTGGGGGGGGGGGGGGGGAGAGAGAGGGGGGAGAGAGAGGGGGGAGAGAGAGGGGGGAGAGAGAGGGGGGAGAGAGAGGGGGGAGAGAGAGGGGGGAGAGGATTTCAAATAAAGCCGAAAGATTCTGCAAGCTTTCCCTTCCCACTTCAGCCGCATGGATAAAATATTTTTTTCCCCGAATCTCATCTCCTGCTTCAGCCTACTGTGGAGTCAAGGCTATACGGGGGGGGTGTTTGTCTCTGGGAGATAAGGGGTGGTGCCAAGGCGCGCTGGCCGCTGTTTTTCAAACTGGCAACAGGTGCCTTTCGGAGGCAAAAAGGGGCCGGTTGCCACGGCAACGCCGGGGGAGGGGAGGGGGGGGCACCCATGAGTCCTGTTTAGCAGCACTGCTGGTGGCGAGCATTTGGCAGTAGATCTTAACTATGAAGGCTCTAACAAAGGAGGCACGACAACACCAAGTAACGGGGGGGAGGGGGGGGGCCTTGATCGGACTCACGATTCAGCCATGATTTAGATTTGGTCAAATTAGCGGACGCTCTTATACAGGGACATCCCCACCCCCCTCCGCCCCAGCCGAGTAAGGTGAAGTGCCTTGCCCAAGGACACAGCCAGGGGGTTCGAACCAGGTACCTTCTGATGAGTAGGGAGGACAGGAGAGTTACCTGCTGCAGCAGAGCCTGGGACTGAGCGTTGGTTAGGCTGGCTGTCATCTGCATCGCTTGCTTTGTAGGCGATTCCAGTCCATTTGATTGGACGTCTAGAATTCAACCGTGGATAAAAGGAGTTATTCGTAACATAAAGGAATAAAGTGCCTTTACAGATATTTCCCATGAATAAACTGAAAATGATGAATCAACAAGAATTACAAAAAATTCCCCCCTTATATAAAAATGTTTAACGTATAAAACACTTACGGAAAATTGTTCATCAAAAATAAGAGCATTAAGTATCAGGTACCAGTCAGAAAAATGCAGGTCAACTCACCTTTGGCTTCCTCACCAGTCTCCATTGTGCTACTATCTGATGCAGAAAGATTGTTGAAGGAGTCTGCCATTCAAAGAAAGAAAAGGCATTACTGTTCAGTTAACTTTTCAGGTACTCATAACTGGCCGTCCATCTGTCAAATTGAGTTGCAGAGGAACCAGCTCAGCAAGCGAGTTCTTTACCCTTCAAACCAGCGAGCCACACGGTACTGCTCACCTTCGGTGCGCAATTACTACATACCTGTCCCGCCCCTGGGTCTCTTCGACAAGACTACTCTCGAGCAACTAGCTAGTATCTTCACAATGCGTTCCCTCTCACTGTCACAACCACAGTGTGGTAAACGGTCTCTCTACTGGCTTTTTTCTTCCCTTCGTACACTCCCTCCCTCCCCCCCTCCCCTCATCTCCCCTCCTTTTCTGGTACAGACCAGAAACAAAGAATGCAGCTGGTTGCTTCTGTAACGAAGCTTAATCAGTATTCAGCTGATTAGAGCTGTATGCAAATGTTGCCCCCCAGTTTCTCGTTAGGCAGAAGCGCGGGGCTTTGAAGTCCTGTGAGCAATTCATTTCGCACAGAGCTCGAAAAAGCTTTCTGCATAATTCAACAATCTCTATGCATATTTATCAGGTCATTTGCATATTAATTGGACAGTTCCCTCCATGCACACATGAAAAAGCAAGTGTGTCCAATAAAGTCAATTTCTAATTCAGTTACACACACACACACTATCAGCGGTGGGGGTAGAGGGGGGAGGTCTATGCAAGTTATTTTTCTATTACAGGAAAAAGTAGCAGCATCAAATCAAAGGACCTCTGTTTGGAAAATGATGAAAGCACATACCCGAAACTCAACACACACATACTGACATTGAGTAAGATACAGTTTACTGGTTAACGTTAAGAGATTTGCTTTATTTACAGTCACAATGTAGCTTGTGCAAATAATAATCAGGCAAGGGGAATTACCAATCTGAACCCTGATTCACATGATGGCTAAATGTTTTACTTAGTGTATTCTGTTCTATGGACTGGACTAGTCACAACTGCCCCTAAATGTTGTTCCAATGTTGTTCTTTCTTTAGTTTCTATAGCCTTGATGGGCTTACAAAAAAGTTAGAATAGCCAAAAAGCAGACATGACTGAAGAAAATACAAGCTTTATGTTGAGCAAAGTCTAAGAAAACTTTTAATAAAAAAGACAAAAACATGGACCTATTTACATTTCTATGCTCCCAGGGTTTTCCTTTAAACTATATTAGCACATAACGCATTATGCAAATATATCAATTAGACTAATAACCTTGAATAATACCTTTGCAATTAATTAGGCTACGCTTGCATTACTGAAAGGCCCACTGTATAATGCAAAATAGATAAGGGAGAAACACAGAGAGACAGTCAAGGGAGGAATATTTTGCTCATTCAAATTACATTTAAATTGAAGCATGCAAAAATTATTTTCTACCTATTCCAACAGAGACTAAAGAATAAAAATATCAGCACGACATTTAAAAGGAGCAGTCCTGCTAGTCTAAGCAGTCTAGTCCACAAAACATAGGCATATACATAAATATGGTGACCACATATTTGGGTTATAAATGAAAATATATATATAATTGAGGATTAAGTCAAACATTCAGCCATCATGTGTATCAGGGTTCATTCCCCTTGTTTGATTATTATTTGATCAATGTGGTGATCAATCTTCCCTTCCTTTGACATGCTTGGCGGTTTGAGCAAGCTGACTTGGGCCAGTGTGACCTAAGGTTCTCCCAGTCTGGCAGAAGTAACTTTGCTACTGTGTTGCAAAGCATTCAAGTTTCAAAGGATTGGAAATTCAATTATTAATGATTGCGAATACGTGACGGAAGCTGTTGGTGCATCATCTTGTTGATGATGTTTTCAAGAATCCCGTAATTGCTTCGGTGATTTCTGACTTCTGCTCCAATTTTTACGGAACTGTTAGAGGTGGAAATATTTTGTAATTTGCGGTAATTAAGAGGAATAATCAGGGTTTGGAATGCGGTAGTATTCTTTTGATTAATTCATATTTAATTCATATATTTTGTCAACATGTGCTTGTTATTGTAGTGTGTTTATGTTTGTTGTATGTTTACCCTACACCTAGTACACATATTCACCCCAGTAATATAATTGAAAACTACCATAATTATTGCTCACTGGGAATTTTGAATATGACTCAGATATTATAAAACCTACAATAAATGTAATGTAAGAGTGATCTATGTGATGGAAGTATGGACATGGAATACAGTGAACTGCAGTAGCCTACTACTGAGTACTACTGATTAGTACTATATTTAACATCGCTTGAACTGATTTTATTTACACAACTCAAGGAAACTGTTAGGGCTGCGACCTGGAGGACTAATCCATAGTTCAAAGCCTATTTAAATACATGTAAATCAGGCACCACCTTGAGAAATACACACAGGCAACCGGATCACACCTGGGTGATGAATATATTCGACATTATGCCAGCAATGGCAGAGGTAGTAAAGGCAAAAGATTTTTCTTGCAGTATTTTCATAACTTTTTGAAAAGCACAGATGGAACGAGGCATGAATTAGGAAGTTTCCTAATTGTTGAAAGAAGAACTAGTGTTTAGTATAGATATCTTGAGAGAAAGGAAAAAAAAGGAAAAAAATAAAGAATTAACTAACCACTGTGTGCTACTTGATCAGTTGGTGCAAGACCAGACCACGTTGAATCACACAAATATTTGGTCAATCTGGTGACCTGACTGATCCATTTACTCAAAATTGGAAGACACAGTGAAAATAGGACTTTTAGTGGCCCCAGTATTCTGCCAATATATAAATATTTTGGAACAGATATAGCGATTGCAATGAGCCCTATGTAGCCCTGCAGCAAAGAATGGCGAAGGACAATGTGATTATCTCCTGGATTGGGCTACCTAGGAGGGTCCCTAGTCTTGGTTACATCCAGTAATATAGATACTACAACTAAGGACCAAGCAAAACATACGTGTAGTTGTGGGCGTGTTTTGTAAACTCATTAACCAATAAAGGTAAATGTATTTATAAATATATAATCTACAGTCCCACCAACGATGGATTACTATAGTAACAAGCTAACTAGCACTGAGCTAGCAGAAGAACTGCCCCATAAAAAAGCAAACAAGACTTAATAATGTTCGTCGTTGCTCTCTGGGGATAAATAAACCGCCCTGACTCACACCATACACGCTTGTTAGCAAGTTGAGCAAGTATTTGCGCACACATTAACTAATTATGGATACAATATGGTAAGTTATTTTTGATTATACATGAATATGCAACGCGTTCCCGTTTCCACACAAAGAAAGGCTAACCAGAAATGGCTGTGGAGCTGCTAGCCTACTAGCCTGCTAGCCCTTCTGTTTTCGGACCGGACGACTGCTCTCCATAACCGTAGAATAACAGTTAAGAAATGTGGTCGTGGCCGTAAAAATAGCTCATATAGACCGCCAGTGCATTTGCATGCTAGTATCTAAGCATTGGGGGTGACAATATCAACATGAATGGATTTAAAATAGTCTGCAAATGAATATGTAAAATGTACCTGGTGCTGCACTCTGATTCACTACTCCCCCGTCAGCCATATTGAATATTTAAAACAAACGAATTCCTCCTCCTGTACCCTGATGTCGTGTCCTCGAGCTGCCGATAGAGGGCGCTCAAGCAGCAACACCATGATGTCATGTCTGTGGCCTGCCGATAGAGGGCGCGCAAGCAGCAGCATCATGATGTAATGTCTGTGGCCTGCCGATAGAGGGCGCGCAAGCAGCAACATCCCACAGCACTGCAAAAGCCACTTTTCTTTTTTTCTTCTAATCTGTACATACTTCCCACCCGTAGTGTAAATATTCACACCCATATTTGTATATGTATATTCCTATTCTATCCTTATGTATATATATTTTATTTTTCGTTCTATCTTATCTCAGACGGTGTATTCTTAAATAATTGCGAGATTAAAGGACTTGCCTACTTAAAAAAATGCATATTTTCATTGTTTGCTCCATCCTGCCACAATAAATTCCGTGTTTGTGCAACTTTACATGGCGAATAAAACCAATTCAGATTCTTAAACCCAGCCTCTGACATGGTGGGCTGGGTCACGTCTTACGTCATTTGTGTGAAGTCCTTTCACGCGTGGTCGACCG
This sequence comes from Protosalanx chinensis, assembly GCA_030340685.1. NCBI lineage: Eukaryota > Metazoa > Chordata > Actinopteri > Osmeriformes > Salangidae > Protosalanx > Protosalanx chinensis. The sequence goes on from CM059333.1 coordinate 11,409,080, forward strand.
GCTGTCCTCCAACCAAGCTGCGTCTTGCCGAGGCACCGGCTGCTCTGAGTCAAGTCTGCCCCCCGGACCAAGTCTGCCCCCCGACCGCGCAAGGACGAGAGGACCGTCGCTGCGTCCATGACCTGCAGCATGGCTGCATCTTCAAACCGGGTTCTGCTGGGGCCGCTGGTCGCTGCCATTGACCAGGGCACGAGCTCCACACGGTTCTTGGTAAGTCAGATCCGCAGAGACTCCAGCTAACAGAAATAGCATATCCAGCTAGCCACGTCCTTTAAATAACCCTATTACTATTAGCTTACCATCAGCGTGTTAGTGTGGTTTCCCCTTTACATGTATATTAGCTATGGAGGTAACTAGTAAGCTACGTGCCTGTCGTTCAAACAGTAAACTACTTTAACGTAGCAGGTTATATGGTTATATGTCAAATACACCAGCAGGTTTGTTTGTTTATAGTCCCTTGCACACGTGAGTATAGTTCACAGAATTGGTAACATCATCTAAAATATGCCCAATTGTCTGTGCATTAATTTTCAATATATGTCTTCGTTCAATGAAAATCAAATGTATTTGTTCAGTGCTGCGTTCACGGTCATGTTGGTCAGTCTTAATCATCCCCCACACAGTACAGCAGTGGTCCCCAACCCTGGTCCTCAACCCTGGTCCTCAGGGCCCCACTGCCCAGCATGTTTTAGGTGTTTCCCTGCTCCATCACACCTGATTCAAATGAATAGGTCATTATGAAAGTCAGCAGAAGCCGCATTATGACCCTTCATCTGAATCAGGAGTGTGGGAAGGGGGGAAACATCTAAAAGACAGGACAGTGGGGCCCTGAGGACCAGGGTTGGAGATCCCTGCAGGACACCGTCACCACCCAGAGGTCCTAACTCTTTCCTGAGTTGTAAAACGGTTTGATCGGCTTGTTAGTCTAACAATCGTGTACAAATCCAAAACACACAGGGATAGGTAACCATTGCATTAATCAGTGACCTCTTCACTCCTTTTTCTTTGATTCTAAACCCCTGTGTTAAGGCTGTCCTCAGGAGGTGGGGTCTACTTGTCATGTTAATCCAGTGTCATCAGGTTGGTGATCTAAACAGTGTCCATCCACTTTCTCTCTTTCCTTCACTGTTTGTCGCAGGTATTCAACGCTAAAACAGCAGAGCTTCTTAGCCATCACCAGGTTGAGATCAAACAGAGCTTCCCTAAAGAAGGGTGCGTTGAAATGAAGCGGAATATGAGCATGTCTGGAATTCCCAACTCGGTTCCCTTCCCAACATGTGTATACTGTACCACTCACTCTGATTAAAATAATAATAATAATAATACATTTTATTTGGATGGAGCCTTTCTAGACACTCAAGGACACCGTACAAAATGAGGCAAAAGAACACATCAACAACGAACACCAATATCAACATACAAGAATAGAGATAAATAAAAACACACAAAATAAACACAATTAAAATTGGATTAAGGGATGAGACAGGGCAAATAACCACTAACTCTCAAATCCTTTCACTATGTGCCAGTTTTAACCAGAATATCTCTATATTTGTCCTTGTTTAGCTGGGTAGAGCAAGATCCTAAAGAGATACTGCAGTCTGTTTATGAGTGCATGGAGAGAACATGTGAAAAACTGACCCAGCTCAACATAGACATCTCCAATATCAAAGGTAATGTGGCGCACCATTTCTCCACCCTTCTGTCTGTCTACCTGTCTGCATGTTCAGAGTAACAATGCTATGCCAAATGACATCTTTCAGCGGTCGGAGTGACTAACCAGAGAGAGACCACGATAGTTTGGGACAAGGAGACCGGGGAGCCTCTTTACAATGCTATCGGTAAGTGATCCTGCACATGCTACCGGATTGGATTAAACTGGATTAAAGATGTGGAGTGTGTCCACGGTAAATGCTTCTTATTCAGTCCTAGGCTAACAGTGTCCAGGGACTTGACAGGCTGACATTTACATTTACTCATTTAGCCGACGCTTTTATGCAAAGCGACTTCCAAGAGAGAGCTCTACAAAAGAGCATCGGTCACTGATCATAACCGCATAGCCCCAAACATTGCAGGTAGTCAGATTATGAAACATACATCGCGGGGAAACCATACAAGAGCAAAAGGGAGGAGCCACAAGAGCGTTCAGTTAAACAAGTTACAATTAAATGGCATGAATCTCAAACGTGCAATAGTGTACCTAGTGTACCATCGATTTTCAATTGATCAATGTTAAAATCCTATAAAACACTGATACCTGTTGCAGTTAGAACTTCCCCTCTTGCCCACAAAGCGATGAATGCAGAATCTTAACTGTTCCCTCCAGTGTGGCTGGACTTGAGGACGCAGTCCACAGTAGAGCGGCTCATCAACAAGACCCCTGGACGCAACAAGAACCATCTGAAGGTGAGGGGGGTGGAGGGGGGTGGAGGGGGGGACGGCCTGGGCCCACGTTCTGCTCCAGCTCTGAAGCGCTCCCTCTAACCTGCTCCCACTCTTCCCCGCTCTTCTCAACCTTACCAGCACAAGACCGGCCTCCCCATCAGTACGTACTTCAGCGCTGTGAAGCTCCGCTGGCTGATGGATAACGTGGACGAGGTCCACAGGGCCATCCAGACGCACCGAGCCATGTTTGGGACCGTAGACTCCTGGCTCATCTGGGTGAGCTTTGGATGCCAGTGGCTCTGGATCATTAACAACCTACAGGTGGTAGGGAGTAGTGGTAGGCATCTGGTCAGATGCATATCTTGATAGCATTAAGGCCTTTGCTGTAAAGCTATGAACTGACATTGGTAACTCACCAAAGTGATGGTTTAAATAGGCCTATGTAACGTATGAGACATTGTTGCTCAAGCCTCATGCTAGCATTCCATGTATCTGAGCCCCATAACACCGTTCTGTGGGATGTTCCTGTTCCAGTGTCTGACAGGGGGCAGGAAAGGGGGCGTCCACTGCACCGACGTGACCAACGCCAGCAGAACGATGCTCTTCAACATCCACACCTTGGAATGGGACCCAGAGCTCTGCAAGTATGGGCACAACTGGAGATGCCAACAGTCATGCCATCTAGAGATACCTACCACTCATTTGGTTTCCCTTAAAAGCATACATAGAATATGGACTTGAAGTGTCTAAAGTATTCCCATACTGCCGTGAAATGTATTTAAATACGTTTGGAACTTGACATTTTGGTAGAATTCTATCACATCTTGACCTTTGCTGTTGGTTGTCAACAGATATTTTGAAATTCCAATGGAGATCCTGCCTAAAGTTAGGAGTTCATCTGAAATCTACGGTTTAATGGTGAGCCACTTTTTCTAAACTTGTGTTATTTTGTATTGTTGCAGAAAAGTGTTGCTGGTGTACTTGGTGACAAATATTCGTCAGTACAGTTACAGTACAGTGTGTAGATGTTGTGTCATATCTAAATCAGTGGCTACCAAAGAGGCTTAGGATATTATTTCAGAGGGCGAAAACAAACATATAGGCTGACAGTTTAACAGCCAACGTCTGTCGTATGTCTAATGTCTGTCTCAGTCGTTTAAAATAAGTTCAGCAATTCATGTTGTGTGTTTTTGGATTCGATGAAAGTTTGGTTTGTGGTGAATGTCACAGCAGGCATTCTACTATGTGCCCTGTTTATTTTGTTTCACTTCTCCCACTGGTAGAAAATCAGTTCTAGTCTGGTAAGTTGACATTAGCCTCATCCTCCTTGTTGCTGTTCTCACTGTGGTGGACCTAACCTCGATCCTGCTTCTATTCTGTTTCCAAATGGTGAAGCCATCAAACTGTGCATTTCCAAGCCTTTTAGAAAACCTCTAAGGCTTGAATGAACAAATCAGAAACCCACATCTCATTTCATAACAGTTGAGCAGTATGATTTGTATTCATGATTCATGGATGATCAAGAACATGCCCAATGGGGCTGCGGGAGTTTTAAATTGTCCCCTGCTGATGCGTGTCCTTGGGCCTTTCCTCCATATCACCTCTCAGATTGGAAATGTACTGGATGGGTGTTTCTACATTTAACCTCTCCTGTTGTGGCATGTCGCTCTGCTCTTGTCGAGCACGCATTCTAAAGCCCTCACCTTCTAAAAGGTTTCTACACTTCCTGTCTGAGCGCCCAGCTTCCAGTTAGTATCGTCCTTGCCAGACAGCTCTTCATGTGCTGTAAATCTCTTCACTCTTGGGGCCTAACCGTAGCTCTCCAAAGGTTTTGACAAACAAAATCGTTTTCGTTTAACTGTATTCATAAAGGTCCACGATGAACTACGATGATCTTGATAGCATTTGTCAGGGCCTTTGTCCCTCAAGATGGCCAGGTCAAAAAGGAAAATGGCTAGACTGGTAATTAGGAGTGAAGACATTTCATCTCTATGGCTGCTCTAACACCTCCCACCCCACCACTCATCTCCTCCTGCTATGCTACCCTATGGGACCCCTGTCCTGTACTATCTGATGGGGTTATTCAGAGGTCGGTTCAAATGTCTGCCCTTAAGAGGACACATTTGAGAGAATGCAAATGACCACAGTCACCGTGGGCGTATTTGGTGAAATGTTTAGCCTAGTCTCAAAAGTAGAATTTGTATTCACTCACCTGTTGGGTAAATGATGTGTGAGTGAGCAGCTGTGTATTAAAGTCTCTTTTATTTCTTTGGTAGACATCCGGATCACTCACTGGTATTCCAATCTCAGGGGTGAGTATGATTATCATTAGTCATTGCTTGCTATGAGATTGCACAAGGTGCGATCAGTTAGTAGTGTGCCCAGCCAATCCGTGCCTCTGTTTCAACAGTGTCTCGGGGACCAATCAGCTGCCCTTGTCGGACAAATGTGCTTTCAAGATGGACAGGCCAAAAACACGTAAGATGTTAATGCATTGCAGTGTTTGGTGTGTCTGTATGGCGGTACCGTTTCATAACCATGAGGAATGGGACTTTCAGGTATGGAACAGGCTGCTTTCTGCTGAGAAATACCGGAGCCAAGGTACTTAAAATGATTTTATTTGACAAGAATACGTCTTAGTTTAAACACAGGAAGGAATTACTTTGATTCTTCAATAGCCTTCTGAGTCCCTAACATCTGATATAGCCTTGACCATTAGACTCATCTTGTAACGATGAGGTTGGTAGAGAGACAACGAGGCACAATCTAAACTGCTCCCTCTCTCTTGTCGCCCCACAGCCTGTCATGTCTGACCATGGCCTTCTGACCACCGTGGCTTACAAACTGGGCCGAGACAAACCAGCCTGCTATGCCTTAGAGGTCAGCTTTTGATATGATCGAAAATCAAGATTCAGCATTCATTTATCTTAGCTGACAAAGTGTCTGACATCGGTGTGTTATTTACAATGACCAAATAAAAGTATTTTGTAGCTCTATTCTAACTTTTGATTGGTTGTTGCATGTATAATTCCGGCTGTTCCTATTCCAATCGGAGGTTTTTGATTTTCCCCATCGGTCTCTCACCCCCAGGGTTCAGTGGCTATCGCAGGAGCTGTAGTCCGCTGGCTAAAGGACAACCTAGGCATCATCCAGACCTCCACAGAGCTGGGTAAGATGAGACGTATCTCTTCAAACCTTTTCAAATGCATTGCTTTCCATTGTTTTGAACAGAATTCCTTCAAGACCTTTGTGTCGTCGTGAGCATTCCACAGAGATCTGAGCGTTCTCTTCTTTCCTCAGAGAAGCTGGCTGCTTCTGTAGGGACGTCGTACGGATGTTACTTTGTTCCTGCGTTCTCCGGCTTGTACGCCCCCTACTGGGAGCCCAGTGCACGAGGGTGAGAACCTGACTACAATACCCACAAGCCCCAGCCCTCCTGTTTCAGTTGTGGAACCATTCTCCTGGTTTGCTTGAAACCTTGAGTTGGCGCTGTTTATAGTGCCATGGCATGTAATGTCGAAGTAAATTCCTTGTATGTGTAAACATTCATGGCGAATAAAAACCGATTCTGATTCTGATAAACACAAGATTACATGTCCTTTTCAATCAAAAGACAGGGGAGTGAATAAAACGTGACTCGTTCTTTCTTTGTGTCAATATTGCTGACATTGTTTTTTTTCTTTCAGAATAATTTGCGGCCTCACCCAGTTCACTAACAAAAGCCATCTGGCTTTCGCTGCGTTAGAGGCTGTGGGTTTCCAGACCAGAGAGGCAAGGTTTCCCTCACACACTATAAAAACAACAACAAAACACTTTATTTTTATGCTTTCAAAGCGGATGTGATCAGGAATGTAACCCTAAATAGAATCTGACTGCCGTGTGTGTTTGCCTATTTGCTGGGGTACAGATTATGGATGCCATGAACCAGGACAGTGGGATCCCTCTGTCTCAGCTGCAGGTAGATGGGGGCATGACCTCCAACAGGCTGCTAATGCAGCTGCAAGCAGACATACTCTGCGTACCCGTCGGTAAGACACACACACACACACACACACACTCTTTCAGTCGTGTGCCCATCAGAAAATCTGTCCCTAACCAACTCAAATACAACAAGACTTGTTAACGTTACACCATTTTTAGGTGTGTTTAGAGTTTCATGATAATGAAAGTTCCATGTTATGTCCTTCTAGTGAAGCCGTCCATGCCGGAGACCACAGCTCTGGGGGCTGCCATGGCAGCAGGGTCAGCGGAAGGGGTCAGCGTGTGGAGCCTGAACCCAGAGGACCTCAGCGAGGTCACGTCCGAGAAGTTCGAGCCCCAGATCAACCCTGAAGGTGAGGGGGCTCGCGACCGCCATGTTTAAATGATACAAGAATGAAGGAGAGTGTGTGGGGGGGGGGGGGATGCCTCTGATTTTGGCAACCTGAACTGATGGCCAGTATTCTGGATCTTTCTTTCATTTAATCTCTCTCTGTCTCTCTTGGGTAGAGAGTGAGTTTAGGTATGCTCGCTGGAAGAAAGCTGTCCAGAAGTCCATGAACTGGGAGACCACAGAGCCCCTCAGTAATGGAAACGGTATTTCCCTCTCAATGCTCTTTCACATTTAAGGCCAATTCACCCCAGTGCTGATATCTCAGTCATGTAGCAGCCATAGCCTGTGTGTTGTGTTCTTAGTTCCACTGTTTCTCTCTCTCCTGTCTGCTTGACCTGGACCTGGATGGATCTGGACCTGGATGGACCTGGACCTGGATGGACCTGGACCTGGGTGGATCTGGACCTGGGTGGATCTGGACCTGGGTGGACCTGGACCTGGGTGGATCTGGACCTGGGTGGATCTGGACCTGGATGTGGATCTGGACCTGGGTGGATCTGGACCTGGGTGGATCTGGACCTGGGTGGATCTGGACCTGGGTGGATCTGGACCTGGGTGGATCTGGACCTGGGTGGATCTGGACCTGGATGTGGATCTCTGGCAGCTGAAACAAGCATCTTCAGCAGCGCCCCACTGGGATTCTACGTACTTGGAAGCTTGTTTATGTTAATTGGAGCAAAATACATCGCAGGTTAGTGTACACTGGTGTGTACAAGTACAGGGTAACAAAAGAAGTTAGCATCCAACCACAAGTGCAAAACAGGTGGTATCCAATCAAGATTTTTTTAAAGTGCAGCAAGACAATTATAAAACAATGAACTATCCAATGTAATGTATAATAATCTGACTGGTCCTGTTTTTGTACCTTGTGTGACCTGCCAGACTCCTAAACCTAAGGAGACCGTGGTGTTGAGAGGACAGAGAGAGGGAGGCCAGTCTTCAGATCCTGCCGGAGACTTCCACGCCGCTCTCCACTGCTGTGGTGCTTCTGCACACGGCCTACGTGAACATTCCCAAACTGAAACCCAGGTGTCGTCGTACTTCTGATGTCACTCTGGACATCAACTGGAGTGAACCTGTTAAATGAGAGAACGAGCGGGTGCGGGTGATGTCCACCCCCCCTCATCCCCGTCCCCCCCCCCCCCCCCCGTCCCCCCCGCCACAGATCCTAATGCTTCCCGCGAATGAACGGCACATAAATATGGTGTAGATTGTGATGCGTGCAATATATTTCCACTGTTGCGTTTCCGCGTGGCGTGTTTTGTCAAGCAGTTGTCGAAGAGAATCGTTTTAGAGTCGTTCTGCTTTGGTTTTTTCACACATCCATCAATGTACACGCATTCACTGCAGTATCTTCTGGGTAATAAGATGTTAGAGAGGCCCCACTAATGGCTGTTTGGGATTTTAGAGCACTTTATAGATGTCGTTTGTCTGGTGTGCTGTGGAACAAGACTGACCAAGATCTTTTATAACAAGTTGTTTTGAAGGGAAACATTTTGGATTTATAAAACTTGATTTGTTGTGCTACATTCTGAGTCTAGAGATGTGAAAAATCTTGGGAAAATAGTATAGTCTGCTTATGAATTCTGTGTATGTAAGCATGCTGGTGGACAAACATAACTTTTACTTCCTGGTACTTGATCTGTGTTCTCCAACCTTTTACACAGTCACCCAAACACACATTCTGTATTTACACCCATTCTCATTTAGTTCAGTTGTCAAATCTATATTCAGATGTACAAATTGTACGTGTGTAAAGTATCACAGATTGGTCAAGAATCAGAAGTGCCGTTTTAAAGACTATTGTATACTGTTGAGAGCAGCATCAGATGACATCACCGATAACATGGTCAAATCACTGTTTCTCAGTACCTCAAGATGAAGCTGTGTACATCTTAATGCACCACTGTTGATATAGAAATTGTAGTCTACTTGCAAATGAATTAGATGCAGGATTTGGCTCAATGCATTTCCAATCTGACCACTGGTGTTTGTGAATACTGGAATTTACACTGTATCGTAAACTTGAAAAGACAATTTGATGTTAAAAAGTACTAGGTATTTATTTATTTAAACGGAAAGATGTATATTTTAATTGGGGAACCTAATACTTCTGTTAACCATGAAACTTCTAACGTCTTCTAATTCTGACCTAAAACCTAAATAATAAGTCTGATTGATACTGTGAAAGCCAAACAAAGCCTTTACATTTTGTCATTGGTTCTATTTGGATAAAAAGGGTAAATATATGTATATATAAAAGAAAAATAGTTACATTTGACATTTCTGTTGATACATATAAATAATTATGCAGAACCAAAATAGAACACGAATAGAACCCATACCAATGTCTAATTTGCTATTTAACTAGGCTTTTGAATTGACTATTAAACCCCCAATAGGCATGCATTTGAACCATCCATGTTGCAAATTATTAAATAAAATGCAGTTGCATTGAACACTGTCTTTATTTGAAAATTGATCAAATTGTCTCGATATTTTGAACCTATTGTCCGGCAGGAGAGTGTATTGTCAAGTGTACATCATGTTTTCAACACTGCCTTGGCACAGGAGTCTCAGACCTTAAAATCTCATGATATTCATGTAAAAATGCACACAAATCCGCTTTTTCACGCAATAGTTTACTATAAAAAGGTTTACAACTGATGCAAAAACACATGTTACATTATTGACAATCGCCCTGTGTCTCTCCATCATTCTCTCTGGTTCC